>OZ030015.1:87192148-87469648 GCA_964023405.1 Apodemus agrarius | reverse complement strand
TTCTCTTACACCAGAGGGCAGGCCGTGAAGGAACTGGATCACCTGAGTGTGCGGGATTACAACTCCGTCCCGACGGGGGTTGAAGAGGTCTGGCTTGTTCTGCCCTACCCTACCCTGCCCTCTTAAAAATCGGGCCTGGGCAGGGAAAATTGTTCCCTGGACTGAGCTAAAAGAGGGGGGCCTTCCTGATTCCTGATCTTCCAGGAAGAACTAGCTATCCCTGACCTTTCACAGTCCTGAACTAATACATTGGGAAGAAACTAAATTTTTTTTTTTTTTTTTTTTTTTTTTGGCTGCACTAAGGGGTAGGCAGGGAAAAAGATGGAGATAGAAAGAATGAAAGGGAATAAGGTCAGGAATCTTCACTCCAGCTTCAAGGCTGGCTAAGCCGGGCCATAAGTGCGGATACCCTCCGTATCTGCAGTTTTGGGCTGGTGCTGTCTCTGAGGTTCTTTAGTTCTCAGCGCCCTCTCTTCACCTCCCCACATCTTCCTGCCTCTCTCTCCTACCCTCTCCCACACACACACACCACACACACACACACACACACACACACACGAATGCCCAGGCACGAGAACCCACATTCATCGGCAGCATGGCCCACAACTATCTCTTTGTTCTTTTGAAAATAAAACCGTTTCTGTTTAACAGCAACCTAAGTGCAGAAAAAGCTGTCAAAGTTAATTCATATATGTGAACACCACAGTACAAATGTAGGATTAATGTTACATTTCATCTCTATTGTAGCTGCAAGCCTTAGTCCGCAGCCACAATGGGGCAGGTTTTTGTAATGTGGGAGTCAACCCCAGGTCCAGGCCTGTTCTTCTACCTATGGACATTAAAAGGGCAGAATCCACAAATCCTCCATACTGCCAGTGTTCTGGGGTGCCTCTTGTCCCCAAGAGGATAGTAATTGTCACTATCCCGGATGGCTTAAAAAAGATTAGAATGAAGTAGTGGTCAATGTAGGATGCTCAATCAAGCGACATTTGATTGGAACCAAGAAAAAAAAGAAAAGTCTGGAAGGCCAAAGGATGGGAAGCGGCAAAGGAAGACTACGACTCCCATCGTGCGCCGGGGCAGCGACGCATGCGCACTGTGCGCCGGTTGCCCATGCGGCCCTAGGGCTGGGAGCGCGGCGCCGCTCCGCTGCGGGGGAGGCCATGGCGGAACCTTCCCAGGCCCCAAACCCGGCCCCGGCAGCGCAGCCCCGGCCCCTTCAGTCCCCGGCCCCTGCCCCAACTTCGACTCCTGCGCCCAGTCCGGCTTCAGCCCCCACCCCGGCTCCTACTCCGGCACCAGCTCCTGCCCCAGCTGCAGCCCCGGCCGGGAGCACAGGGTCTGGGGGGGCCGGGGTAGGAAGTGGGGGGGATCCGGCTCGACCTGGCCTGAGCCAGCAGCAGCGCGCTAGCCAGAGGAAGGCGCAAGTCCGGGGGCTGCCGCGCGCCAAGAAGCTTGAGAAACTAGGGGTCTTCTCAGCTTGCAAGGTGGGGGCGGGGCCTAGGGCGAAAGGGGCGGGGCTTGGGGCATCCAAGGGCTGGGGTGGGAATGGGGGCGAAGCTCTAGCCATAGAGCCGCTCCTGCGTTTGGGGTACCGCATCAGGGGACTGAGCCTTCCCCTTCCGCCTCCAGGCCAATGAAACCTGCAAGTGTAATGGCTGGAAAAACCCCAAGCCCCCCACTGCACCCCGCATGGACCTTCAGCAGCCAGCTGCCAACCTGAGCGAGTTGTGCCGTAGCTGTGAGCACCCCTTGGGTAAGGCAGGCACCATCTTTGGAGCTGGGGCAGAGGGCAGGAGCCAGGTCCTGTTTGAACAGGGTGACATAAGTACCACAAAACTTCTTAGAGAAACCAGAGACTTTCTAAGGAAAAACTGGGTAGGGAATAAATGTGAATGTCCTATGGAAGGAAAAAAGGAAATCTGCCTTTCCAGAAGAAGCAGGGAGCTACCAAGGGCTGATGGGAGAACTGAGAACACTGGGTCTCCCTGTCTGTCAAGAACTGGAGAATCAAAAGTGTGTCTCCGCGAGTTAGGAAGGACAGGAATCAAGCCCCCGTGGGGCCCTTCTGTTCTTCCCAACCCTAATGTAACCATCTTGCAGCGGACCACGTATCCCACCTGGAGAATGTGTCAGAGGATGAGATTAACCGGCTCTTGGGAATGGTAGTAGATGTAGAAAATCTGTTCATGTCTGTTCACAAGGAAGAGGACACAGACACCAAGCAGGTCTATTTCTACCTCTTCAAGGTGAGCTTTCAGAGAGTAAAGATGGTGATGCTTTGGTCTGTGTTGAGGAGCTTGCTCTCTGAGCTCCACCACCCCTCTTTCTCCCCATCCCTCTTCCGTACAGCTCCTGCGGAAATGTATCCTGCAGATGACACGGCCAGTGGTGGAGGGATCCCTCGGCAGCCCCCCATTTGAGAAACCTAACATTGAGCAGGTAGGATGGGCATGAAGCAGGATTAAGGGCAATTTAAGAGGGTAGAGAGTTAGCAGGGCATGGTGATGCACGCCTGTAATCCTAGCACTTGGGAGGCAGAGACAGGCGGATTTCTGAGTTCGAGGCCAGCCTGGTCTACAGGGTGAGTTCCAGGAGAGCCAGGACTATACAGAGAAACCCTGTCTCGAAAAAACCAAAAAAAAAAAAAAAAAAAAGAGGGTGGAGAGTCTGTTTCACTTCGTTGGGCTGAGAACAGAAGAGAAGGGACATGGTGTTGGCCGACCTCAGAGTGGGCGTGGACGTGGGAAAGGTTGGAGGTTCTCTTCTCAGAGTCCCTCCTATTTGAGATGCCTCTGCTGGCTGATGACACCTCCTCCTCCTAATTTTGTCCCCCGTACTCCTCAGGGGGTACTGAACTTTGTGCAGTACAAATTTAGCCACCTGGCCCCCCGAGAGCGACAAACAATGTTTGAGCTCTCCAAGATGTTCCTGCTCTGCCTTAACTACTGGAAGCTGGAGACACCGGCTCAGTTCCGGCAGCGATCCCAGTCTGAGGATGTTGCTACCTACAAGGTCAATTATACCAGGTAAGCCCAGGCAGGGCCTCACAGGGGAGGCTTGTACAGCCGAGTCCCGTGGTCCCCCACCCTCACCTGCGGGTCCACCTCCCCCAGATGGCTCTGTTACTGCCACGTGCCCCAGAGCTGCGACAGTCTCCCCCGCTACGAGACCACCCACGTGTTTGGCCGAAGCCTTCTGCGGTCCATCTTCACTGTCACCCGCCGGCAGCTACTGGAAAAATTCCGGGTGGAGAAGGACAAACTGGTGCCTGAGAAAAGGACCCTCATCCTCACCCACTTCCCCAAGTAAGGCTCGCTCCCACCAAATTCATGTCCTTGCTGTGGTCCCCTTTCTTCCAGGAAGGCTTCCTGGATTGGTCCCTCCTCTCTCTCCATGGGCCTTCTGGGATCTGGGTGTCTACCTGGCAGACTTGCCCATGGCCCAGAAGCTACTTGCTAATATGTGCTAGTCTTGGGGGTGGCAGGTACATGGCCCAAGCTAACGCTGCCCCCTTCCAGCCCCATAGATAGATGGTTACTAATAGTTTCCTATGGGTGCCTGGAGACAGCCTCAGAGCCCCTCCTTCCACAGCGCTCCAGGAAGTCGGCGCTTTGCGGAGAAGCGGCTACCCAGCTGCGCGCGTCCTCTCTGTATGCTTGCCTCTGTCCAGCCACATCTCCTCCCCATTTGAATCTGGGAACAAACCTGTGGGAGCAAGAGGTGGCAGGATTGGGTCGCTCTAGGCCAGGTCCATAGAGAAGGGACCAAGGCAGTTCAGGTGCCCTGCTGGCCGCACAGCACAGGATGGCATCAGCTCAGACCCGCTCTCCTTCGCCAGACATCTTGACAAAATTGGGTCTCTAATCTCTCTCCTGGTTGTGTCCTATCCTGAGCAGGAGGGGACCTGATCCCCACTCAACATACTAAGCCTTCCCAGACAGCAGAAGCTGCCGTCTCCTCCCACCCACTGAGAACAGGGTCTGTCGGTCTGTCCGCTCATCCCTCTGGGGTCTGGCCCAGGCAAGTCCTGGTTGAAGGCTGGAGTCGTGGGACAGTTTTTCCCTCCCTGCAGGTTCCTGTCCATGCTTGAGGAGGAAATCTACGGGGCAAATTCTCCCATCTGGGAGTCGGGCTTCACCATGCCACCTTCGGAGGGGACACAGCTGGTGCCCCGGCCAGGTAAGTGGCACAATAGCTCCACAGGTCTGCTTGGCCGTCCCGGCCTGCTGCCTCTGGGATAACTGGAGGAGCATGGTAGCAATGGGAAGATACCTTGGGGCTCAGATAGCTGAGAGGGCCTGGCTGCTTCTGAGGGCTGGGCCGTGCTCTCTGTGCCACGCCCTCCACGCCCCAGCCTTGATGTCTTCTCTCTTGCAGCCACAGTCAGTGCAACAGTTGTACCCAGCACCCCCATCTTCAGTCCTTCCATGGGCGGAGGCAGCAACACCTCCCTGAGCCTAGATTCCACGGGGGCTGAGCCCATGCCAGGTGGGCACTTGACCTCTGACCGCTGGCCCCTGTTCACCCTTCCCGTCACATCCCCTGATATCCCAGGTGACCTTGTCCCCCTCCCCAGCAGGAGAGAAGAGAAAGCTTCCTGAGAACCTGACCCTGGAGGACGCCAAGCGGCTCCGAGTGATGGGTGACATTCCCATGGAGCTAGTCAACGAGGTGATGCTGACCATCACGGACCCTGCCGCCATGCTGGGGCCTGAGGTAGGCAGCCCAACCTGCGGACCGGTGTGGGCAGATAGCCCCACGCCCCCGAGGCCCTTGCTTACCACCTGTCTTCTGCCTAGACGAGCCTGCTTTCAGCTAACGCGGCTCGAGATGAGACGGCTCGCCTGGAGGAACGGCGAGGGATCATCGAGTTCCACGTCATCGGCAACTCCCTGACGCCCAAGGCCAACCGGCGCGTGCTGCTCTGGCTCGTGGGGCTGCAGAACGTCTTCTCCCACCAGCTGCCTCGCATGCCCAAGGAATACATCGCCCGCCTCGTCTTTGACCCGTGAGTCCCTGGGGACCCCAGCCCGAGGCCAGCTTGACTCTGTGTCCCACTACACTGGGCACTCTCCTAATTCCAAGGCTCCGTGGTTCAGGACACCCCCCCCCCCTTCCCTCCATTCTTTTTTTTTTTTTTTTTTTTGGTTTTTTTGTTTTTTGGTTTTTTTCAAGACAGGGTTTCTCTGTGTAGTCCTGGCTGTCCTGGAACTCACTCTGTAGACCAGGCTGGCCTCGAACTCAGAAATCCGCCTGCCTCTGCCTCCCAAGCACTGGGATTACAGGCGTGCCTCACCACCGCCAGCCCCTTCCCTCCATTCTTATCCCTGATGACACTTCCCTCTTTCAGGGCGGAGGGACCTGGGGAGCGGGAGAGGACAGGTGACTTCCATAACGCGTCCCCTCTCTTTTAGGAAGCATAAGACCCTGGCCTTGATCAAGGATGGGCGGGTCATCGGTGGGATTTGCTTCCGCATGTTTCCCACTCAGGGCTTCACGGAAATCGTCTTCTGTGCTGTCACCTCAAATGAGCAGGTCAAGGTGAGCACGGTGCCCCTGACCACGACCCCTTTCGACCACCTGCCTCCGAAGAGGGACCAAACCGCTCTGCGCCCCAGCCCTCCTTGTATTGACCAGACCTTTCCACACACTCCCACAGGGTGGCGGCTTTCTCTCGGTAACTGATCATTGAGAAAACACTGGCACTTGTGGTGCATGCCTTTAATCACTCAAGAGGCAGAGATGGGGCTCTCTCTGAGTTCAAGGCCAGCCTGGTCTACAGACTGAATTCCAGGACAGCCAGGGCCGCACAGAGAAAGCCTGTCTTGAAAAAACGAGAAAAAGTACCCAAATCAGCAATTTTTTTTTTCTTTTCTTTTCTGATGTTGGGATGGAGCACAGGGCCCTGTGTACACTAGGCAAATGTTCTACCACTGAATTCTGCTCCCAACAATTAATTTTTTTTAAGATTTATTTATTATATGTGAGTACAGTGTAGCAGTCTTCAGACACTCCAGAAGAGGGTGTCAGACCCCATTATAGATGGTTGTGAGCCACCATATGGTTGCTGGGATTTGAACTCAGGATCTCCGGAAGATCAGTCAGTGCTCTTAACCACTGAGCCATCTCTTCAACCCGACAATTAATATTTTTATGTTAACCTTTATTAAATTGTTAATAAAATTAATATTTTATGTTAACTTTTTTGTTTCAGAGAGGGGCTCATGTAGCCAAGTCCAGCCTTAAGCTCACTGTGTAATTCAGGAGACCTTAGACTTGTGATTCACTTTTTGCCTCCAGGTTGCTGGGGTTACCGGTGTGTACCACCACACCAGGTTTTATCCATTGCCAGGGACTGAACCCAGGTCTTTGTACACTCTGGGCAAGCGTTCTAGTAACTGAGCTCCGCCCTAAAGCAACAACACTTTTTTTTTTTTTTTTTTTTTTTTTTTGGTTTTGGGTTTTGTTTTTTTTTTTGGTTTTTGAGACAGGGTTTCTCTGTGTAGTCCTGGCTGTCCTGGAACTCACTCTGTAGACCAGGCTGACCTCGAACTCAGAAATTCACCTGCCGCTGCTCCCAAGTGCTGGGATTAAAGTCATGCGCCCCCACTGCCTGGCTGGCAACAACAGTTTTAAAGTGAGCCTTGGTCTCTTCACAGGAAGACTTCCACACTTGAGGACCTGATAGTCCAGCTTCTGACTTTTTTCACAACATTTATTTGGGGGCTTTTTTTCTCCTGTTTTGTGTACATTGTATGGTCCTGACATGAACGGGCCTCTGTGACCCCTTTCTGGTTTCCCCCTTTGTTCTAAAACCCCAGGTGTGGGGCCGACGACGGTGTTGGGTTGGAGCCCATCTCTGCTGCGTCTGTGGTCCACTGACCTCAGACTGTTCTTTTTGTAGCTGGTTTTTTCCTGTGAAATGGGTCTTATAATACCTAGTCATGGGCCGTCAAATGGGTCTTTGAAGAATCAAGCGCTTAGTCTGGCCCTGAGCAAGCACCTACAAATCCTTCGCTTTCTCGCCATGACCTCTGGTCCTCTGCTGGCCGCCTGTCCTCTCCACCACGCGCGGCTCCCTGTCTCCTCACACCCGCTCCATCTCCCCACAGGGCTACGGCACCCACCTGATGAACCACCTCAAAGAGTACCACATCAAACACAGCATCCTTTACTTCCTCACCTATGCTGATGAGTATGCCATTGGCTACTTCAAAAAGCAGGTAAGCCTTGGTCTCCGCATACCTGCCTCCTGGGGCCCTGACTTGTGTGCACAGCATCCAGTAGGAGAGTCCCCTATTGCACCTGGCACTGGTGAGGAAGGGCGCACCCCTTCCTGTCTTCTCCCTACCTGTCGCCACCCAGTGAAGAACAAGGCAAGGGATTGGAAAGTCCTTTGGGGGATTGCAGGAGGTGAGGAGCCGCCAGCCCGCAGCCTTTGCAGGGGCAGGTGGAGTTCTCACACTGCTCCCCTCGTGTTCAGAGATGTAAGAAGAGATGCGCTACGCACCATCTCTCAGTTACTCCTGGAGAAGTGGCTGTCAACATGGACAGTCCTTGCTGATGGATTGGGTCTTACTCTCCACTCATCTAGGGCTTCTCCAAGGACATCAAGGTGCCCAAGAGCCGCTATCTGGGCTACATCAAGGACTATGAGGGGGCGACGCTGATGGAGTGTGAGCTGAACCCCCGCATCCCCTACACAGAGCTGTCCCACATCATCAAGAAACAGAAAGAGGTGCACACGTGTCTCCATAGGGCTTCTGTGGGTGTGTGCAGGGGAGTGAGTGTACAGAGACAGTGCAGTACAGAAGCATTTGTGTGTGTGTGGTAGAGACAGGCCAGGTCTTAGGTTCCTGCCCTGGCTCTTAGGAAAAGGCAAGAGTGAATGTCACCATTTACTGACCGTGGTTTTGGGGGTGGTTGGGCCTGAGGTGGCCCCCTCAGATGACCCTTGCTTCCTCAGATCATCAAGAAGTTGATTGAGCGCAAACAGGCACAGATCCGCAAGGTCTACCCCGGACTCAGCTGCTTCAAAGAGGGAGTGAGGCAGATCCCTGTGGAGAGCGTCCCAGGCATTCGTGAGCAGGGGCTTGGCGGGAAGGGCAGGAGGGTGTGCCCAGGGCACGGGCAGACATTTTGAGGGATGTGTTCTCCTTTGCAGGAGAGACAGGCTGGAAGCCACTGGGAAAGGAGAAGGGGTAAGTAGTCAGTCAAGGGGAATGAACACGGGAATGGGGGTAGGGAGGGTAGGGCCCAGACCTCAGACTTGGTATCTCTCATTTCCAGCAAGGAGCTTAAGGACCCTGACCAGCTGTATACGACCCTCAAAAACCTGCTGGCTCAGATCAAGGTGGGAGGCCAGGCCCTTCTTGTCGGTAGCTGATGCGGGTGGCACTCCGGTGGGGTAGTGAACGCTGGGCCTGCCCTCAGCTCCTCTGTTCTCTCTAGTCACACCCCAGTGCCTGGCCCTTCATGGAACCTGTGAAGAAGTCAGAAGCTCCTGACTACTACGAGGTTATCCGCTTCCCCATTGGTGAGGACCCTTGTACTCACTTGCCCAGTGGTGCCCCCGATCTACTCCTGTGTGCTGAGTCAGGTACCCACCACAGTGGGCAGCCTGTTATAGCCCCTCACCTCTTAAAGTCATGTGCCTTCTCCCTTGTGACCCAGACCTGAAGACCATGACAGAACGGCTGCGCAGCCGCTACTATGTGACCCGGAAGCTCTTTGTAGCTGACCTGCAGCGGGTCATCGCCAACTGCCGGGAATACAATCCCCCAGACAGTGAATATTGTCGCTGTGCCAGTGCTCTGGAGAAGTTCTTCTACTTCAAGCTCAAAGAAGGAGGGCTCATCGACAAGTAGTCCCTGGTGGGACCTGCTGTGTCCGCCTCCGTCTCCTCAGATCCGACTGGGGGCTCCCAGCCCCCTCTCCCTGACTCAGCAGGAGAAGCTCCAGCCAGGGGCCCCAGATCGCGCAGACTTTCCGGTCAGCAGGCACTCACTCCCAAGCCTGCAGCTCTCTTCCCACTTTCCTTGCATCCGAACTTGGGGAGATGTCTGGTCTGGGGCCAGCCCCTTATAGAATGTCTGGTGGCCAGAAGATGAACTGTTTGGTCCTTAGAGGGCCACGCAAGCCGAGCATCCCGAGCCTGGTCCGGGTGCCTGTTTCCCAGGGCCGGGACTGCTCAGTGAACAGCCTCGCCATGGAAACAGCCCAGACCAGAGCAACCATGAGGGGCCTTGGCTCGTCCTACACTGTTGTCCATCTGTCCCTCAGGGTTGGAGGCAGGAGGACCATTCATTCCTTGGCATTAATCCCTTGGAGGGAACAATAAAGCTTTTTTTTTCCCCTGTGTGATTGTTTTTTGGGGGGGTCCAGCTTCACACTCAGCAAACTGACCTTCACCCCTGCAGCTCTTGCCCTGCTCCCCTGGAGGACGGTGTTCAGGCTACAGTGGAGCTGCGTGCCTGCAGTACACGGTGGGGCGGTGGGCCTGGCTGCCTGCGGCCGCTCCCTCACCTCTTCTGTTCCATAGTTTCTGGACTGCCTCACCTGGTCCAGGACACAGGCGGCCAAGGGCAGCACCTCTAGGCCTTAGCTCAGCCCACTTGGACAGGGTCACTGTCATCTGAAAACATGAGGAAATGGAGAGCCCAGGAGCAGGGAAGGCCTATTCTGTCCCAGTCTCCCTTGCCAGATTTTTTTTTTTAAAGGTTGGGCTGTGCTGGGCCCCTCCTCCGTCTGGCTCCTCCCCCTGTTTCAGTTTCATTTCTATTCCCTGAGCTGCCAGACCCGCCTTCCCAGGGCTTCAGAAACCTCAACAGCGACCAGGCTAGTCTGCTGCTCTTGCTCCAAACCCCATCCTAATCCTGGCCAGTGCAGGTTCCAGGTAGGTATCCACGAGTTCTTGGCTAGGAACAGCCTCTGCGGCTGATTGGGCTGTCCGGGAGGAAGAGGAGGGCACATGTTCTGATCCCTCTGCCATTCCAGAATGGAGCTGCGACCCTACCAGTGGGAAGTGATCTTACCTGCTCTGGAGGGCAAGAATATCATTATATGGCTGCCCACGGGTGCTGGGAAGACCCGGGCAGCCGCCTTTGTGGCCAAGAGGCATCTAGAGACAGTAGACAGAGGCAAGGTGGTGGTACTGGTCAATAGGGTGAGTGGCCTGCCCATCCCAAAGTGGGATTTCTTAGTTCATCTCTTCTAGACTACAGCTCTGCCAGGACTTCTCACCTTGGCTCAGGAGATGGCTGGGTTCCGGACCATGTCCTGCCCCTCCCAGCTTCCCCCCACCCCAACTCCCAACAACTGCCGTTTCCCACCCCCACCCCAATCCAGGTTCTCTTCACTCCCAGGTGCACCTGGTGAACCAGCATGCTGAGGAGTTCAGGCGCATGTTGGATAAACAATGGACCCTAACAACCCTGAGTGGGGACATGGGATCTCGGGCTGGCTTTGGCCTAATGGCTCGGAGCCATGACCTGCTCATCTGTACAGCGGAGTTGTTGCAGCTAGCACTGAACAGCTCTGAAGAGGATGAGCACGTAGACCTCACAGGTAAGGAACAGGCCATAACCTGGCTACAGGGGATGCCCCGGGGCAAATATGCCCTGTTTCTCCAGCCGAGCCTCGGGTTCCTAATTTGTAAATTGAAGAGAAATCATTCCTGCCTGCCCCTTGTCTGGGACCCAGCCCAAAGTAGGAAAGGGAAAGAAGAAGTCTTCAGACAAGAATGGGGACTTCACAGAAGTGCTGGGAGGAAAAAGTCCCAGCTGCAGCTTACAACTGTCTCTCGTGTGCCCCCAGAGTTCTCGCTGATTGTGGTGGACGAGTGTCACCACACCCACAAGGACACCGTCTACAACACCATCTTGAGCCGGTACCTAGAACAGAAGCTGAAGAAGGCAAAGCCCCTTCCGCAGGTCCTGGGTCTCACAGCCTCCCCAGGCACTGGCGGGGCCACCAAGCTCCAAGGGGCCATTGACCACATTCTACAGGTCAGCTGAGCCCGAGTCCCTCCCACCGTAGATCCTTCTTGTCCTGCCTCCTAGTCCTACCAAACCCACCCTTCATACTGTGGCTACACTGGTCTCTTCACTACCCTGAGCATATGAGGCTTGGGGGGCCCTTTGGACTTACCATTCTTTTTATTTTTATTTTATTTTATTTTATTTTATTTTATTTATTTATTTATTTATTTATTTATTTATTTGGTGTTTTTCGAGACAGGGTTTCTCTGTGTAGCCTTGGCTGTCCTGGAACTCACTCTGTAGACCAGGCTGGCCTCGAACTCAGAAATCCACCTGCCTCTGCCTCCCAAGTGCTGGGATTAAAGGCGTGCGCCACCGCCGCCGGCTGGCCTTACCATTCTTTTTGCCTGGAATGCCCCTGCCTTTAAACCTCCATCAGATTTCTTTTCACCATTCAGCAAATAGCCCTGTCATTGTCACAGTCTCCCCTGGCCATCCCCACTACTCTGTCATAGAGCTAGTTTTTTTTTTTTTTTTTTTTTTTTTTTTTTTTTGGTGTTTTTTTCGAGACAGGGTTTCTCTGTATAGTCCTGGCTGTCCTGGAACTCACTCTGTAGACCAGGCTGGCCTCGAACTCAGAAATCCGCCTGCCTCTGCCTCCCAAGTGCTGGGATTACAGGCGTGCGCCACCACGCCTGGCCATAGAGCTAGTTTTAATTATTTGTTTTCGGAGTTTATTCATACTGCAAACTGGAAGCTGTTTGAACTAGGAACTAGGAAAATGGGAACTGCTTTTTTTCTTCTTTCTTTTTTGAAAGATTTATTATATGTCCAGCGCTCTGCCTGCATGTATGCCTACAGGCCAGAAGAGGGCACCAGATCTCATTATAGATGGTATGAACCATCATGTGGTTGCTGAGAATTGAACTCAGACCTCTGGAAGAGCAACCAGTGCTCTTAACCTGAGAGTCATCTCTCCAGCCCTCTTTGCTGATTTTCAATCATTTCTTCATGGTCATTTGAATCTAAGTTCCTCTCTCTCTCTCTCTCTCTCTCTCTCTCTCTCTCTCTCTCTCTCTCTCGTCGATGCTGGAGTGTTAGTCACCCGCAGGATGCACTTTAGACTTACTGAAATGAATCCCAACTTCCAGTGGCTCTGCCTCAGGTTTTTCTGTCCTTAGCCAGGACCCCACCTCCCTCATATTCTGCCTGACTCCCCTTTCCGTGACGCCTTTCTGTTGCCTCTAGCTCTGTGCAAATTTGGATACATGGCGCATCATGTCACCAAAGAATTGCCACTCCCAGCTGCTGGAGCATAACCCGAAGCCCTGCAAGCAGTATGACCTCTGCCAGAGGCGCGCACAGGTGTGTGAGGGGTCACAGGGCAGGCTCGAGGCCTGGTGCCGAGTCAGGGCACTTAGGCGTGGATCCTGACTCCACCTTCCCAAGCTCTTGTCACTTCAGGCCCCTTGCTTGTGCCTCTGCTGCTCCAACCTGCCTGTTCGGTGTTCCGAGGCACCCACAGCCCAAGTCCTTAGCCGAACGTTCAGATTGGTTCACGGTCCTGTAGAGCCATGAAGCTGGGTTGCTTGGGGTCGAGGCTGGACCAGTTCTCTTCCTTAGTAGTGACACTCACTGATGTCTGTAATGACAGGGCTGACCCGGGGTTCTCTGCATCACTGTGCCCAGGCCACAAGGCAAAGGGATAATCATAGGGGAGACAATAGAAGCTGCATCTGATCTCTGTCTCCAGCCGGGATGCTTCACACCCAGAACTTTGAAGTTCTTGCTCTCAAGGAAGTCCACTGAATCCTACACAGTCCCTAACCCTCCCTTGAGTATGGGAATGCCCTCACCCGCTCGCTCCTTCTTGCTCAGGATCCTTTTGGAGACTTGCTAAAAAAGCTTATGAGCCAAATCCACCAACAACTAGAGATGCCTGACCTGAAGCAGCAATTCGGAACCCAGATGTATGAGCAGCAAGTGGTACAGTTGTGCAAGGATGGTGAGAGGGGCAGCTTGCAAGCCTGTCTAGGCGGGGCCCTTAGGGGCGGGGCTTCTACACTCGAGGTGGGGCCTGTCTGGGTGGAACTTTGAGGGTTTGGAAGAGCCTCCAAATTGACCCCACACCTCTTTCCTGCAGCTGCGCAGGCTGGGCTCCAGGAACAGCGGGTGTATGCGCTGCATCTGCGGCGCTACAACGATGCGCTATTTATCCACGATACTGTCCGTGCATGGGACGCTCTTGACATGCTGCAAGATTTCTACGACAGAGAGCGCACCACAAAAACACAGATGGTGCGTGCCGAGCGCTGGCTGCTGGAGCTCTTTGATGGTGAGGCACAACAAACAGGGTTTGAACTGCTTGAGAGCTTAAGGTCATTTGTAGCTGGGTGGCTACCGGGACCCAGAGAGGGTCCTGGGTCTCTGTTTTCCTAACTAAACCCCAAGGCTGCTAGCATGACAAACTTGTTCCCTCAGGTGTGACAGTTTCCAACAATAAAACTAAGCCGGGTGATTAACAGGGATGTTTTAATTTCTTATAACATTTATCGATGATTGATTGATTGATTGGGGAGAGGAGGTGTATTGGGATGTGTGTACATGTGTCACAGCAGCACATGTGGAGGTCAGAAGACAGCTCTTAGAAGTTTGTTGTCTCCTTCTAACGCGGGGTGCCAGGGATTGGACTCAGGTTGCCAGGCTTAATAGCAAAGGCTTTTTCTTTCTGAACCACCTTGCCAGCCCCCAACAAAGATATTTTATTAAAACAAAGGGTATAACAAGACTCTCTCAGACCCACCAGTGATAGAAATAATCAAACAGGGATTTTTTTTTATATTTTTTAACCTATTTTTTTTTAAAGAATTATTTATTTATTTTATTTGTATGAGTACACTGTAACTGTCTTGAGACACGCCAGAAGAGGGCACCCGGTCCTGTTACAGATGGTTGTGAGCCACCATGTGGGTGCTGGGAATTGAACTCAGGATTTCTGGAAGAGCAATTAGTGCTCTTAGCCCCTGAGCTATCTGTCCAGCCCCTGCTTTTTCATATTTTAAAGCTTAGGCCTTTCAGTTAGGGTGGTCCCCCAGCCAGCGATCTAGCTTAACCCAACTTATCCCAGCACTATGTCCCACCGCGTGGCTAGCCCCGCCTCTCTGCTCCCCTCGGGTCCCTTCACCTCTGTGTCTACTGCTGAATCTCTTGTGTTTCACTCTTCTCCCAGTCCCCCCTCCGTTTTCCCCCTCTAGTTCCTCCTTCCACTTTCTGCACAGCTATTGGCCATAAAGCTTGTCATTACAGCCAATCAAATACAAATACAATTCTAGATTGCCTCTAAGCTAGTGAGGAAAGACGAATAATCATACAATACGAGGCCGGAGATGAGCCATAGAAATAGCAATACCGGGGCTGGAGAGATGGCTCAGAGGTTAAGAGCACTGGCGGATCTTCCAGAGGTCCTGAGTTCAATTCCCAGCAACCACATGGCGGCTCACAGCCATCTGTGATGGGATCTGATAGATACCCTCTTCTGGTGTGTCTGAAGATAGCGACTGTGTACTCAAATAAGTAAAATAAATAAATTTTAAAACAAAGAAACAAACAAAAAAGAAAGAAATAACAATACTGAGATCCTGCTAGCATTCAGCAATCTGCTGGTACAGAATTAGCAATTGAAAATATAGAGACACACCTTCACACAATGTACCCCAACGATAGGATGACTGCATGGACCTGAATTCAAGCCCCAGAAACCCACTTAAAAACCAGGGTGCTGGGGACACCAGACAATTCATCTTGCCAATAGAGGACTCTGGTTTCAGTAGGAGACTATGTCTCAAAAAAAAATTTTGATGCTCAATGGGTAAATGTCCTTGCTGTAGAACCTTTTTGACCTCTCAAACCCATGTAAGGGGGAAGAGAAGAATGCAGCCCACACCCTTTCCACGCCTGCCATGGTGTGTAGACCCATGAACACATGCCCTGCACACACATGGTAATAAATAAAAATTTAGGGGCTGGAGAGATGGCTCAGTGGTTAAGAGCACTGACTGCTCTTCTGGAGGTCCTAAGTTCAAATCCCAGCAACTGCATGGTGGCTCACAACCATCTGTAATGAGATCTGATGCCCTCTTCTGGAGTGTCTGAAGACAGCTACAGTGTACTTACATATATAATAAATAAATCTTTAAAAAATAAAATTTAAAAGTACAATTGAGAATTATAGATGCCTGGCTTGCCCCACAATGCACACACATAAATGCATGCATAAACACATATTTACACACATACCCCCCCCCAAAAAAAAAGAGGTGGTCCAGGAATATCTGGCTTGAAGCTATCCTGGTTATCAGAGATCAGTTGGTGGGGGCACACACCTTTAATCCCAGCGCTCAGGAGACAGAGACAGGCAGATCTCTAAGTTGGAAGCCAGCCTGGTTTGTTTCCCCAGCATATGGTGTAGAGACCCATGTGTCTTAGGGTTTTATAACTGTGAAGAGACACCACGACCAAAGCGACTCTTTTAACGGCAAACATTTAACTGGGGCTTGCTCACAGGTTCAGAGGTTTAGTTCATTATCATCATGGCGGGAAGCATGGCAGGTGCAGGCAGGCATGGTGCTGGAGAGTTCTACATCTTGATCTGAAGGTAGCAGGGAGAAGACTGGGTGGAGCCTGAGGATAGGAGACCCCAAAGCCCACCAACTCGGTGACACATTTCCTCTGACGAGGCCGCACCTCCTAATAGTGCCACTCCCTAGGGCCAAGCATTCAAACACATGAATCTATGGGGGGCCAAACCTGTTCCAACCACCACACCCCAACTGTAATCCTAGGATTTAGGAAGTGAAATCGGGAAGAAGTGAGTTTAAGGCTAGCCTGGGCTACATGAGACCTTGCCTAAAATAATTAAAACCAAGCTGGGCGGTGGTGGCGCTCGCCTTTAATTCCAGCACTTGGGAGGCAGAGGCAGGCGGATTTCTGAGTTCGAGGCCAGCCTGGTCTACAGAGTGAGTTCCAGGACAGTCAGGACTACACAGAGAAACCCTGTCTAAAAAAAAAAAAAAAAAAAATTAAGACCACAGATGGCGGTATTGAGGGCTGCTGGTCTGGGGTTGGTGAGAGATGGATTCTGTGCTGAATGTCTCCTGTAAGGCTGGCCTTGAGAGTAAATGGAGATGTGTTCCTCAAGCGTGCTTAGGGAAGAATAACAGCTCAGGGAATGAACAGGATCGGGTGTCCTCTGCCCACAACTGTCCCGTGAGCACCATGTCCACCCAGGCCTGAGCTCTGTGCCTGTTTCGCTGTTTTCAGACCATCAAAGCGTGCTGTCCCAGCTGGCGGCTCAGGGTCCTGAGAACCCAAAGCTGGAGATGCTGGAAGGGATCCTACTGAAGCAGTTCGGGGGTCCTGACCACACGCGGGGCATCATCTTCACCAGGACCCGCCAGACTGCTTCCTCGCTCCTGCTCTGGCTTCGGCAGCAACCTTCCCTACAGACCGTGACCATCAAGCCTCAGATGCTGATTGGAGCAGGGAACACGGGCCAGAGCACACACATGACCCAGGTGATTGGCTGTGACTGGAGGCATTTCACAGGGGGGGGGGAAGGGGAACGGGGTCCTCGACACAGAGAGAGCAGGGAGGTTCTGGAGAGGAGGGATTGAATCTTCCTAGACAAGAGACCAAAGAGCTTTGATTAAACAGAGAGACACTCCCCACTCTCCCACTCCCTTTCACTTGTTTTCCCCTGCCTGAGAGTCCCGGGAGATGGAGTAGCAGGGACCCAAGGGGGTAAGTGGTACGGCTTCTCAGGGCAGAGGATCAGGAATATGGGAGCCCTTATGGAGGAAGAGGGGCTAGGCAGGGGCTTTTAGAAGTCACCAGGGAAGGGGGTCTACAGCTATGGTTCAGCTAGTGAGATGCCTGCCTCAAAGCACAAAACCATGATGAGCCAGGTGTGGTAGTGAAGTGTAATCCCAGCACTCGGAAGATGAATGATAGAAGCAATAGACCCAGGAGGTCAAGGTGGTTCTTGTCTACAACATCAGGTTCAAGACCAGCCTGGGATATGTGGGAAATTTGTCCTTTAAAGGGAGGGAAGGAAGAGTGTCCTAGGGCTTGCTGGTCACTAGGAGAGACCGGCATGATCTGGGGATAACCTTGGGACAGATTGGGACTCTGGGTTCCCCTAACTTTTTCTTTCTCCCTGAACCCTCCAACAGAAAGACCAACAAGAAGTGATCCAGGAGTTCAGGGATGGTACCCTGAACCTTCTAGTGGCCACGAGTGTGGCAGAGGAGGGACTGGATATCGCTCAGTGCAATGTTGTAGTGCGCTATGGGCTCCTGACCAATGAGATCTCCATGGTCCAGGTACACTTAACCCCTCCTCCCCACTGCAGCAGCCCTGCAAGGATCTAGCGGTGGCGGTGGCGTGGACCCCAGCCTGCATCTCCTCTCCCTTTGTCATTCTTCCCAGGCCCGGGGTCGTGCTCGAGCTGGTCAGAGTGTGTACTCCTTCCTGGCTACAGAGGGCAGTCGGGAGATCCAGCGGGAGCTAACCAACGAGGCGCTGGAAGCGTTGATGGAGAAGGCAGTAGCCGCTGTACAGAAAATGGACCCTGAGGAATTCAAGGCCAAGGTGAGAGGGGGCCTGCGGCAGCCGCTGAGAACCCGAGGCTCTGACTGCATCCACACACTCCTGGCGCCCCTCCGGGATCCCCCAAGCAGAGAAAGACCAAGGCCAGGGAAATGTTGCCAGAGCTGACATGCCTGTCCTCTGCGTGACCTTAGAAACAGGGCTTGTCCCTGGTGTGGCCCTTACCCTCGGTTACAACAGCAAGTTGGAAGCCAGCCTGAATTATATGAGAATTTGTCTTTTCAAAGGGTGCTGGGGGATAGGGCTGGGGAGTGGGAGGGATCAGATACTTTGTATAATTGTGAGAGCCTTTCTGGAAATAGACAGAAGCTAAACAAAGACACAGGCAGAAGGTACCATCTGGACAGATGATATACTAACTTCAGAAGCAGCATCCAAAACATTTTCTTTAGTCCTGTTGTCTTAGGATAATGCTGTCCCATGATATTTTTCAAAGGGTGAACACAACGTTAACGGGAACAAGGAAATAGCTCAGTCAGTAAGGGCCACACAAGCACAAGGACCTGAATTCCCAGTCCAGTAAAAATCTGGGCACAGCAATGTGTTTCTGTGATTTTAACTCTGGGAAGACAGATGGGTGGGTTTCTGGGCTCGCCTGCCAGCCAGCTTAACTGAGTCAGGGAGAGAGCCTGTCTCAAAACACAAGTCCTGCTGGGCGTGGTGGCACACGCCTGTAATCCCAGCACTCAGGAGGCAAAGGCAGGTGGATTTCTGAGTTCGAGGCCAGCCTGGTCTACAGAGTGAGTTCCTGGACAGCCAGGGCTACACAGAGAAACCCTGTCTTGAAAAAAACCAAACCAAACAAAACAAAACACAAAACAACAACAAGAAAAATAAGTCCCTTCTGGGTCTGTATACAGATGATCTAGGGTCTTTGGGAACTCTGGGAGCCTTCCTGAAGTTGGGGCTCTTGGTATCCAGTTCCAAGTCCTGTCCGCCCTCGCCCTCTCCTCCAGATCCAGGAACTGCAGCTTGCAGCTTTGGTCAAGCGAGCAGCGCGCGCGGCCCATCGCGACAGCCAGCAGCGGCAGTTCCCGCCAGAGCACGTGCAACTCCTCTGCATCAACTGTATGGTGGCCGTGGGCTACGGGAGTGACCTGCGGAAGGTGGAGGGCACCCACCACGTCAATGTGAACCCCAACTTCTCGTGAGAGCCATGGGAGGGCTTTTTTTTTTTTTTTTTTTTTTTGAGACAGGGTTTCTCTGTGCAGCTCTGGCTGGCCTGGAACTCTGTAGACCAGGCTGGCTTCGAACTCAGAAATCCACCTTCCTCTGCCTCCCAAGTGCTGGGATGACAGGATGAATCACCATTGCCCTGCAATGGAAGGACTTTTTACCGGGTGTGGCAAGCTGAAGAGAGTTTTAGCAAGCAGGTGTTGTCCCCAGCCCCACTCCTCAGCCCACAACTGAGGAAGCAGAGGTGTGGTGTTTTGCTTAAGTTCCCATAGCCATTCTGGGATTGGAGGAGAACTGGAAGCCAGGCAGTGGCTGCACAGGACTTTAATCCCAGCACTTGGGAGGCAGAGGCAGGTGGATTTCTGAGTTTGAGGCCAGCCTGGTCTACAGAGTAAGTTTCAGGATAGCCAGGGCTATACAGAGAAACCCTGTCTCGAAAAACAAACAAATAAACAAACAAACAAAAAAACCCAAAATACAAAACAAAACAAAAAGAAAAGAAAAGAATTTAGGATACAAAGAATTTAGCTGTGGCCTGAGTCTTTGACCCTACCCACTCTCATGATATGAAGAAATGTTTAACTGTCAGGTGAAGCAGCCTGTTTATGGACTAGGGAGGAGAATTATTTGAGTCTAGGAGGTCAGAGTCAGCCAGGGCAGCAGAAAGGCCTCCATCTCAAAAGAAAAAAAAAAAAATCTGGAGCTGCTGGGTGTGGTGTGTGGTGCTTCCTGTGTTTGTAGTTGCAGTACCCGGGAGGTAAGAGCTCAAGGTGCCACCCTTGGCTACACAGAGCTTTCCAGGCCGAGCTAGACTCAAATAGAGAAGGCACCTGGTCTTCATGGTAAGTTTCAGGATAGCCAGGGCTACATAGACCCTGTCTCTAAGTAAGTAAGTAAGTAAGTAAGTAAGTAAATAAATAAATAAATAAATAAATAGAGGAAGCCGGGCGGTGGTGGCACACACCTTTAATCCTAGCACTTGGGAGGCAGAGGCAGGTAGATTTCTGAGTTTGAGGCCAGCCTGATCTACAGAGTGAGTTCTAGGACAGACAGCGCGATATAGAGAAACCCTGTCTTGAAAGAAAAGAAAAAAGAAAAAAAAGAAGAAAAGAAAAAGAAAAAAAAAGAGAAAAGGGAGGAGGGGCAGAGCTAGGGATGCACAGGGAGGTAGAATGCGTATCTAGAATTGGCAAAGCCCCGGCTTGGATCCTGAGCACCTGGGTGTGGTCCACACCTGGAATCCATCACTTAGGAGACAGAGGCATTAGGATCAGCAATCGGGTCATGGTTACCCTTAGGTACATAGCCAGTTGGAGGCCTGAGAGGAAGGGACAGGAAGGGTGGGAGTCAGACTCCAAGGATGTTCTTCGGATGCAGGAACAGGCTGCGGACAGGGCAGGCCAATCCTCCTGAGGACTAGCGTTCCCAATTCTGGGACAGGCAGAAAGGCCAGATGTCTTGGCAAGGACTCAGCCAGCTACAGGGCATGGGATCTGTCTACCCCATCTGTTCTAGGGTCTACTATACCACCTCCCAGAAGCCTGTGGTCATTAACAAGGTCTTTAAGGACTGGAGACCTGGCGGAACCGTCCGATGCAGTAACTGTGGGGAGGTGAGTAAAGGGCTTTAGCCCAAGGCAGAGCACCCTCAGCCCCAGACTCCGAGGCCCTTGGTGTGGGAAAGGAGGCCTTGCGGTGCCTTCACTCCAAGTGGGAGCCATGCCTGCTGCAGGAGACCCCCACATGCCTGTGGAAGCACAGCCATGCCTGCTGCGGGAGACCCACACATGCCTGTGGGAGCACAGCCATGCCTGCGGTGGGAGTCTGTGCTGTAGTCCCGTGTGGCTTGACCTTTTACTATTTTGTCGGTTCCCTTTTCTTCCATCCCTCTCCACTCCTTTATCCACCCTTTCAAGCCCCTAACCCTGGGTAGGAGAGAAAAAAGGATAGAGGGGGGAAAGGGGTGACATCGGTAGACGACTTCCTGCTGGTCAGGGACACCGAGTTCCTTGGGGCCAGTTTGATCTTCGCCGTCAGGATACCTAATTTCCTCTTTTCATCTCTTTATACACTATGCAACCAACACCATCCCACCACCAGCCGGCCAAGCGGCCCTTCTATCTGTGCTCTGGCATTTCTATCCCTCTGGAGGGTTCCCAGAATCCCAAACATCAAAACCATGCCCCTGCTAGAGCACCGAGCAAATCACAGTCAGATGCTGCGGACAATCCGAGGCAGCTCCCGTATCGCACACCTGGGATTAAAATTAAAATGTTCTCATATGTCTGTGTTTTTTTTTTTTTAAAAACCAAAACCTTCATCATAGTCCTGTCTCAGGGAGCCCACTGCACGATGGCCTCTGGTGGCAGACACAGGGCTGGCCATATGGAAGTCCAGCTTGAGTGCAGATGCTTCTTTCTATTCCACCACCAGGTCTGGGGCTTCCAGATGATCTACAAATCAGTGACCTTGCCGGTGCTCAAAATCGGAAGCGTGCTCCTGGAGACCCCTCGTGGGAAGATCCAGGCCAAAAAGTGGTCCCGGGTGCCGTTCTCAATACCCGACTTCGACATCCTGCAGGACTGCACCCAAAGCCTGTCTGAGCTCTCTCT
This sequence comes from Apodemus agrarius, assembly GCA_964023405.1. Classification (NCBI taxonomy): domain Eukaryota; kingdom Metazoa; phylum Chordata; class Mammalia; order Rodentia; family Muridae; genus Apodemus; species Apodemus agrarius. The sequence goes on along the minus strand of OZ030015.1, from coordinate 87,448,213 downwards.
GGACTGAGCCCTGGTGGCTGCAGGACCTAGGTCAAACTGCAGGGGGCAGGAGAGTCCAGCAAGCCGTCTTCCTTCCCCTGGATAGCACTTCTGCTCCAGAGATCTTAAACACGTTGGATGGAGTTGGAAGATGGATGCGGGAGAATTGACAGGCCGTGCTGTTCTCGGAACCACAGCATCGCTCCCTTGCCCAGGCGCCTTGTGGGGTTTGTTTTGTTTTACTGAGGCTCTTCATTAATTAAAATTGTGGTAGAGAATTTGTAGCCATCTTTATTTTGAAGTGTAATTAATGGAAAATGAGCTTCAGTAATTGCCTATGCCTCCTCCTAGTCAGATATAGACACACCCTCACAAGTGTCTTCCTTCTCACTGTGTGTAAGCCCTGTCTTCTACCCCTCCCCGCATACTTATCTGTTTGAGTAAATTTTATTTTATTTCATTTTTGAAGATTTTATTTATTATTATGTGTAAGTACACTGTCACTGTCTTCAGACACACCAGAAGAGGGCATCGGATCCCATCACAGATGGTTGTGGGCCACCATGTGGTTGCTGGGATTTGAACTCAGGACCTTTGGAAGAGCAGTCAGTGCTCTTAACCCCTGAGCCGTCTCTCCAGCCCCTTGAGTAAATTTTTTTTTTTTTTTTTTTTTTTGGTTTTTCGAGACAGGGTTTCTCTGTATAGCCCTGGCTGTCCTGGAACTCACTCTGTAGACCAGGCTGGCCTCGAACTCAGAGATCCGCCTGCCTCTGCCTCCCAAGTGCTGGGATTAAAGGCGTGCGCCACCACCGCCCGGCTCCCTTGAGTAAATTTTAATGTTAAAATATTACCCTTGGGACTAGAGATGAGGCTCAGTAGTTAGAGTGCTTGCCTACCATGTACAAAGCCCAGGGTTTGATGCCCAGAACCGCATAGGCCGGCATGGGTAGTGCCTACCTGGAATCCAAACACTGGAGGGGTAGAGACAGGAGGATGCTCTGATGAGATTGTTCATTGGGTAAAGTATTGCCTACAAGCCTGACTGACTGCGTTCAATCCCCAGGACCAGCTTGGTGGAAGGCGAGGACTGCCAACTTGTTTCTCTGACCTCTTCCCATGCACCCTAGTGTAGTCATGCACACTCACACACACACACATACACACATACATACGTATACACAATCACACACACACACACATACACACACACATACGTATACACAATCACACACACATACATACACACACAAATGCACACACACTTGAGCACACACATGCACACACAATGAATAATAACTGTAGCTAAGGGGCTGGAGAGATGGCTCAGTGAGCATCCACTGTTCTTCCGGAGGTCCTGAGTTCAATTCCCAGCAACCACCTGGTGGCTCACAACCATCTGTAATGGGGTCTGGTGCCCTCTTCTGGGGTGTCTGAAGAGAGCAATGATGGTGTGTACTCGTATGCATAAAATAAATAAATCTTAAAAAAAATTAATAACTATAGCTAAGGTAAGTTCAAGGCCATCCTGGGCTACATAATAAATTTGAGGTTGGCCGGGGATTGTTCCCCTTTCTCGCTTGGGGAGGAAAGTGCCTGAGAGCCAGCATTTGAGGGTTGCAGTCAAGTAGGCGTGGAATAGGGAGAATCGTAGAGGCCTAATTATTTTGTTCTGATTTTAATAGAGGCAAGATCTAGGTTGATTCTTCAGGGAAAGGGCTATTTCTGTAGTAAGAGGCTCAGCAGGCACAAGCCACCTTTAGGGGGGGAGGAAAGGCTTAGGGCAGAGATTCGACAGAAGGATGACAGTCCTTCCTGTTACCCAACCTCTATCCCTTCTGCTTCATCCTTGCCCTGCCTCAAAGTGCATAGAAAAGAATCCATTCTCTCTTCTCCCAGTCTTTTCTGGCTAAGGCTAAAAATTCACTTCCACTCTTGGGCAGCCATCTTAGCTCGGCTAAATCTCCTCTCAGAGTGTCCTTGGTCCCTTCAGGAGTCATCTCATGGGGTGCTTTCTGCTTGTTCATGCCCCACTGTGTCCTGAGTTAATTCCCCCCCACCCTCAGCCAGGAACGTGCCTTTTACGGGTCAATAAAATTAGCGACTGCTGGAGGAGGGGGCGGAGGGGGAGAGTGCTAAGCTCAATGGCCTTGAATGTGGCTGGACTCACGGAGTCTGGACGCCTGTCATTCCAGGGCTAAACAGTGACAGCTGAGGGGCCTGCGAGGGGGTTTGGGGTTTGGAGGAGGGCCCTGTGCTGCAAGGAGAGAGGGAAAAGAGGGGTGCCCAATATCCCTCTAGAGGCTGAATCTTTATATGGTTGACCCCTAGGTTGGGAGTTGACCTTTAGGCAGGGGTTAGGGGAGGGTCTGGGGGTGGGGGTGTCTCCACACATCTTCAATTTTGTGAGAGCCTCCTCTCAGGCAAATCTGTTCCTGTTGCTGCTTCGGGCTGGGGGTGTCTTCGGACGGAGCCAGGCTTGTGAACATCTGGACCAGGATGTCAGCATTGTATAAGGTCAGGGGGACTCCAGTTTTCTAACCCTCAGAGAGTCAAGTTGGTGGTTCACTGCCTGTGGTCCTGGCATTTAGGAGGCTGAGAAAAAACATGTTCAAGCCCGGCCTGAGTGCAACCTTCCTAGACTTAGGGAAAAAATGAAGAGGAGGAGGAGGAGGAGGAGGAGGAGGAGGAGGAGGAGGAGGAGGAGGAGGAGGAGGAGGAGGAGGAGGAGGAGGAGGACAATGAGGAGGAAAGGAAGGAAGAAGGAAGGGAGGAAGGGAGGGAGAGAGAGAGAGAGAGAGAGAGAGAGAGGAGGAAAGAGAGCATGCACACGTATGAGCAAGCATGATTGGGTGGCATGCATGTATGTAAGCCTGGGCTACATAAGACACTGATTCAGATGAGAGAAGGAGGGAAAGGAGAGAAATAGAAGAAACCGGAACTCCCAGTGGCCCTGTTTCTCTGCCCTACTCACAGCCACAAAATGCATACGGACTCCTTACCTCCAGGACTAGGGTGGGACTGGAGACCCCGCCCCTCCCGGCTCGTCCCCGCCCCCAGCCCGCCAGCCCCAACCCGCGAGCCCAGAGCTTTCACGCTGCAAACCAGGCTAGAGCAGGTGGCCTCTGCCGGCTCCATCTCCTCCCTACAGGTAAGACAAGCGCCACGGGCCGGTCCACACTGAGGACCTCGAGGGCAGGTCCGGAAGACAAGGCAGAGGCTTCTCCTTGTCCCCTGCCCGCCTCAAACCTAAGAGGGGACGCCCAGAGAAGACTCTGTCCGGGCTCGGTAGGCGGGTGCGATTAAACTCTGAGGAAGTTGGAAGGAGCCTCTGGCTCTATGGGATGATGCTAGGGTCGGAGGGCTGGGGAAAGCAGCAGCGGGCAGCAGACACTACAATGTTCTGAAGGGCAGCAGATGAGAGGGGGCTTCGTCACCCCAAGCGCCCTTTGTGGGTCCCAGGGCAGTATCTTCATGATTCGGAGTGAAGGAGTGAACGGAAAGGTTTCTGTTCTGGGGGGTAAGTGAGGTGACAGCTGTTGCCTGTCTGCGTGGGACTTGGGTTTTCTGGTGCCCCTGGGTCTTCTGCATCATTTGCACTCGGCTATAGATGGAGAGAGGAGGTGGAGAGTGAGGACATGCCAGAATCCAGAGGGCCCAGGACCAGCAGGTCCATTTGCCTAGTGCCTGAGAGTCAGGTCCTGAGGATGAAGGCAGGCATGGGGTGACTGTGCCGTGCCCCTTTGTGTGGTTTTTAGGCTTTAGGATGTGACTCTGCCTCCCAGAACTCCAGAGAAGGAACATGATCTGAGATAACTCAGCTGTGATGCTGACCCCTGGGGTGTGTGAGACAGAGGGAGGTAAGAATGTTGCTACCTACTCCCAGTCAAGACTCCAGGAACCTCCCAGAGACCATCGCAGTCCTTGGGTGGGCTGAAGAGACAATTAGGGCAGAGGATTTTTTTCATAACCGTCTAGATCACCCATTCCATGATCTCCTCCCCTACACACCATCATTGTCAGGAAATTCTTCCTCGTGTATTACGCTCGAGAGTGTGTGTATGTGTGTGTGTGTGTGTGTGTGTGTGTGTGTCACATCTACATGCCGCAGCATGTGTGTGGAGGTCGGAGGACAACTTGCTAGAGTCAGTGCTCTCGAGGTCCACCATGCATATGGGTACTGGGGAATTGAACTCAGATCATGACGCTTGGCAGCAAGCGTCTCTACCTAAGCCTGACCCTTGCTCATTTCCCACTGACCATCTTTTCTGTTTGGGGGATAGCTTCTTGCTGGGAGGCAGTGAGCTGTAGGACAGGAGAACTTCAGGGTAAAAACGGGGTTAAGGTTAGAACCCACCTCAGAGCGTAGCTGCAGGGACTTAATGAGAATACACACGAAGAGCGTTTAGCACGGTGTCTGGCGCCTGGTGATGGCTCAACAGGTCTAAGTGTCCCCTCCTGGGTAGGACAGCAAAGCCGATCTGCAGGGGGTGGAGGTGGGGTGGAAAATTTTTAAAGCTTGTCCAGAAAGAGAGATGCCCTGCACTCCTCCCTTGCCAGGCCCGGCCCCCTGCTGGTTCCCATCTCTGCGCTGTCCAGAACCCCTCACCTCCTCCTGGCTGTGGACTGTGTGGACTTACACTGCGGGGTGAGGCAGGATCCGGGGAGCGGCAGGGGCCCACTTGGGGCTGTGCCTAGATGGAACAAACTCTGGCTTGGATACCCAACTCAGCAAAAATTCCCCGTGGGCGTCACCCCCCCTGCCTGCCCTGCCTCCAGAAATCCACAAGTTGCGATCAAATTGGGCTGGATTTTTCCAGGAAGATAAATAATCCTGCTCTGGGGATTGTCGGAGCTGCCCTCCAGTGGAGGGAGGGAGAGGTTCAAGGCCTGGCTCTAGTTCTTGTGGCCACCAAAGACTGCCAACCCATGAGCACCCTTAAAATCTAGGCAAGGGGGAGCAGAGCACAGGCCCTAGGCTGGGTGCTTTCAAGCGTTCTGCTCTGGCTGCTTTCTGTCAAGTGTAGAGTCAAGGGGGCTGAGCGTCAGGACCACAGTCTCGGGGCTGGAGATAAGAAAGAGTTCAGTTGATAGAATGCTTTCTTAGGTTGCTATTTTACAGGTCTGTGGCTGGAAGCAGGCTGAGGTCAGGTGTCTGGGTGGTTGGACCTTGTGGTGCAGAGACAACCTGGCCAGAGGAATGTAGTAAGGGCGGGGTAGCTGGACCTGGGGTGAGAATGGAGCCATCTCTTACCCTGATATAATGTGTGAAACTCACCTCACCGGAAGCAGAGAAATCTGATTGACACCCTGGTCTCCCAGGTTGTCACGAAGGCATAATTGTCAAGGCCGGAAGCTAGAAAATAATTTACTGACCATGAGGCTGGGGTTGGAGGTCGGCTGGTGGGGTGCTTCCCAAGCATGCACCAGGCCCCCAGCACTGCACAGAACCAGGTGTGGTGTATGGTGGAACATGCCTGTAATCCCAGAACTAGGCAGGTAGAGTCAGGGGCTTAGGAAGATCTTCCGGTGTCACACAGAGTTTGAGGCTATCCTGGGATAATACTTGCAACCTTATCGGACATTTCACTAACAAGGTCTATAAATTATATATTATTGTTATTTTTCATTCCTGGGGATTAAACCCAGGGGTTTGTCTGTGCTAGGCAAGTGGTCTGCAGCTGAGTCATATCCCAGAGAGGTTTGTTTTGTTTTGTTTTGTTTTGTTTTGTTTTGTTTTGTTTTGTTTTGTTTTGTTTTGTTTTGAGGGGGGGTAAGGTCTGACAAAGTTTTTCAGGCTGGCCTTAAACTTGAAGCAGTCCTCCTGCCTCAGTTTCTCACGCATCTGGGATCAGAGGCCCGTGCCACCATACCATTAGAACTTTAAGATATTGAGACCTGTTTCTGTGGTCTACTAGAGGTTCTCTGGTTCCGTACCCCGCTAAGGTGACAGGGGAGCAGGCTGAGTCGGGGACCATCAGTGCTGTTTGGTTAACTCCCTTTCTCTATACCTTGGCCCTGTTAGAGTGGTCATAAAACTGGGCTGGGACCACACATGTCTCGACAAGGAAGGAGTTTCAAGGTGAAATGGAAATTGTCAGTTGTCACCAAAAGCAGTCCCCCCTTGGGCTTCCTGACCTCATTCTCTAACTCAAAAATGGGACATTTTTTTTTAATGTCCTGTGATACTTGAGTGGGAAGGGATGTTGAGGAGAGCTTGTTTTTCTTCCCAGCATGGCAAGGATGTGGCACTTTCTGTTCCCAAGGAACAAGAACAGAATCAGCTTGCATGCAGCAGCAAGAGGGTTGGACGCTAGATCAGCGGAAGGGGAGGCTGTCTCTCCAGCGGGCGTCCTAGCCCCTCACCCCTTCCACCATGCCTTTTCACATCTACAGTCAGGGAGGGGCTGGTTCTTCCTGAGGTTGGGGGCCAACTAGCTGATGTCTGCGGTCATTCCTGATGTCCTGGGGTCATGATGGCGTGTTGTTCGAGACTGCGGTGGGGTGCCTGGACATCCTGTCTGCCCAGAAAACAAAGGTTTGCCACCTCTTTTGTTTGTGACCAGCTCTGTTCATCCAGGATTCTTACTGGGCTGTTTGGGGACCAACCTACCTACCATTGTGGTCTCCTTAACACTACAAGGTTTTGGTTTTGGTTTTTTGCTTGTTTGTTTTTTGTTTTGGACATAGACATATCCATCCACATGCACCTGCATGCCACCTGGCTCACAAACCATCCCTGGGCACCAAGTCTCATGTGCCTACCCTCACACACCTAACCTGATGCCCTACAGTGTGCCTTCTCGGCTCCGCCCACACTCATAGCCTCCCTGCCCTCTTCAGTGCCCTTCAGTCACCTTGGGGGGCCCACCGACTCCCGTGGCCAGTGGCTGACTTGCTTGACTGTGGTGCCTGGGGGCCAGGCACCTGAAGTCCCTCAGTGTTGGGGACAGGAGGCAGTAGTACCACCTTCCTGGGACTCCCCCAAGTCCTGGGGTTTCTTGGAGTGTCTAGGGGCCCTGAATCTCTAGGTCGCCTGTCTGTGTGGTTCTTGAGGCCTCAGCCTTAGTCTATGAATGCATTTGCCTTTCTCTGCTGTGTGGCCCATCTTTGTCTCCCCCTGTTTTCTGTCTCTTACTCTCTACCCCCACACATACACATACACTTTTTGTTTGTTTGTTTGTTTGTTTGTTTGAGACAGGGTTTCCCTGTGTAGCCCTGGCTGTCCTGGAACTCACTCTGTAGACCAGGCTGGCCTCGAACTCAGAAATCCACCTGCTTCTGCCTTCCAAGTGCTGGGATTAAAGGTGTGCGCCACCACTGCCCGGACACATACACTTTTTTCTCTGGCTCTGTGGCTCTGTAGTTCTGTAGTTCTGTCTGTTCTATTTTGAAGACAGACTCTCACTCTATAGCCCAGACTGGCCTAGAAATAAATATATATATTTTTATATATATATAAAATATATATATAAAATATATATATGTGTATATATATATATATATATATATATATATATATATATATATATATATACCAGGCTGGCCTAGAACTCACTGCTCACTGTATATATAGCCCAGGCTGGCCTCAAACTCACATCAGTCCTCCTGTGTGCGCCTCCTAAGCCCTGGGATGACAGATGTGACAGATGACAGATGACAGCCCCAGGTCCGCCCTGTCTCTTAACTCAGCTGAGGTGTGTTGATCTGTGTCTCTGGATTGCGCCCTCTTGAGGAAACTCGGGGGAACAGCATGAATGAGTGTCTCAGGGTCATAGAAAGCAGCACAGCATCCTGTCACTTCTGGGCGCTTCTCCTCCAAGGGAAGAAGGGGTCTCAGGACCGGCAGACAGTAAGTAGGTCAGCGTTGGTGCCTCTGTTCCCCCCTATTGGCTACTCCGGCTCTGGAGGTGGAATATTCTTCAACGACAAAGCTCAGAGTCGTAGGCCTGGAGCAGAACCAGGATTCAGAGTGTTGGAGGGGTTCAGAGTGATGGAGGGACAGCCTCCTGCCTGTCTTGTTGGCCAGTCTGACCTTAAGTGGAAGGCAAAGACTTACACCTTCCCTCAGAAGAAGCGGGAACAAGAGCAGGGCTGAATCAACACCTTTCTTTTTACTTCGAAGCAGCCAAGTTCAACCTAACCAACCCAGGTCCAGCTTCCTGCTCCAAACCACCACGGGGCCCCCACCCTGCTCCAGCCTTTCCGCCACTGTGGCCACGGGGCCTCTTTACACAGTTCCCTGGCCCCTCTGCTCCCTGCTGCTGGCCACACCATAGCCACGGCTCCTGCACAGGCCTTTGCTGTGTTGGCTGCTTGTTTATTTGCCTAAGGTTTCCTTAGGGTGTGGTGAGATTCATATGCACAGACCCTCCCGAACTCCAGATGCCCATGGAGAGAGAGGCCTGGCCAACTCCCAGCTGCCCCACTTCCTGCCGGGCCCTCTGGTGCCCAGCACCTCTCCTCCCCAGCCTCCTGGCCTCGACCTGCTGACTCGTACACGACAACGGTTCTTCTGGCCGGCTTTGAGAGTTCTGGAAGGGGTGAGGGTTGAGGAGCAGGAGAAGCTGTGAAAAGCCAGAACCTTTGTGTTTCCTATGGGTCCCCAAAGAGGAGCGCATCTTCCCAGCCTGTTCTCCTTATCTCAGCCTGAGCTGGCCATTCAGGGTCTCTTGAGAACAGAAGGACTCTTCCCTGGGCTTGGGACAGTTACTTGTCTCAAAGTGCCTGACGAAGGCAACTTTAGGAAGGAAAGGTTTGTTTTGACTTACAGTCAGAAGGACCAGAGGCAGGTAGACACACTGTGTTGGACAGTTGGGCACATTTTCTCAGAAACCAGGAAGGGAAGAGAGAAATTCTGGTGTTGGCTTACCTTTTTTCTTTTCTTTCTCTCCCCTCTTCACCCCCTCCGGAACAAGGTTTGTCCATGGAACAGAACCCTGGCTATCCTGGACTGGCGTTGTAGCCCAGGCTGGCCTCTGCCTGCCTCTGCTTTCAGACTGCTAGGATTTAAAGGCATGTGCCACCATGCCCTGTGCTGAGTTCCTTATCTGGTCAGGGACCTTCGCCCACGGAATGGTGGTATCCACCATTAGGGTACCTCTTTCTATCTCAGCCTAATCTAGATAACCCCTCATGATCATGCCTAGAACGTTTGTTTCCATGATGACCCTAAATCCCATCAAACTGACAAGATGAACCATCACGTGGCCCATGACAAATATCTCTGGGACCCCAGGGTCTTCCTGGTGCTTATTTTGCACAGAACTTGACTCACGCTAGAACTGTCTGGTCTTGCCCTGTGACCATCCGCAGGAGTAAAAGACCTTTGTGCAGGTGATAGGCAAGTCAAAGCCACTTGCCCAAGGGACAGTCTTCCATCAGAATGCAGCCTTGAACCCAGGTCTCCTTGAACAAAAAGACCACCACCACCACCACCACCACCACCACCCCCAGGCAGCAGTGACCTCTGGCATTTTCTTTTTGCGGTTGTTTTGTTTTGATTAGTTCTTTTTGTTTTTGTTTTCTGAGGCAGGTTTTCTCTGTGCGACCCTAGTTGTCTTGGAACTAGCTCTGTAGATGAGGCTGGCCATCTGTCTGCCCCCACCTCCATCCCTACCTCCACCCCCCCAACCCCACCCCCGTGCTGGGACTAAATGTATGAGCCTGGCTGGTTTCTAGCTTTTCTACTGTTATCTTTGACCCTTCTCCTGGAAGATCTTCTACCTAGGGCTCCTCCTCCTGGACCTGTGTCTCCATCTGGGAAGGGAGAGTAAGGATAGGTAGTATTCCTGTGACCTGATTCTGAGATAGGATGCCCTAGTTAGCAGCTTCCTGTGGGGAGGAAAGGGACTCAAAGCTTTTAGAAAAGCCTTTAACCAGAGGAGCGCTAATTGGGAATTTGACTAGTCCCTGCTTAAGGCTCAGGGCAACCACGCAGGTTCTTCAGGTTGAGGTGTGTGTTAGGGGTGGAGAAGCCAGAGTGGTAATCACAAGGTTTTCCTGGACAGTCTTGCCAGCAGCCAAATGTAGGAGCCAGGAATGAAGAGACAGTCCAGATTGAGGCAGCTGTTGGCGTGTGTGTATGTGTGTGTGTGTGTGTGTGTGTGTGTGTGTGTGTGTGATCCTTGGGAGGATGGGCCTGTGTAGGGGACAGGGAATAAAGCCATCCATGAGTGTCTTCTCTCCTTCTGACATGGGCTTCCCTGGAACTTCCCTGGGAACAGCCCCCCCCCCTTCCCCAGGGGATGTGACTGCACCCAGTCCCTCTCCTCCCAGAGCCCTGAGACTCCCATCCTGCTTCCCCATTTCTTTTTTTTGTTTGTTTTTGTTTTGTTTTTGTTTTTGTTTTTCAAGACAGGGTTTCTCTTTGTAGCCCTGGCTGTCCTGGAACTCACTCTGTAGACCAGGCTGGCCTCGAACTCAGAAATCCACCTGCCTCTGCCTCCCAAGTGCTGGGATTACAGGCGTTGCGCCACCACGCCCGGCTCGCTTCCCCATTTCTTGTCACATGGGACACCGATTCGCTCAACAAACGTGTGTTGTGTGCCTACCCTGGGCTCTGCCTTGGGAATTCAAGGGAGAACAGAACATCATAAAGAGGAGCCAGTAAGAGGAGGCAGAGAGAGGCGGCTAAGGATGGAGCTGGGTTGGCCTGGGTTCAGTCCTCAGCACCCGGTACCTTGGGCGAGGCACAACACGCACCTGTAATCCCTGAGGAGGTGGAAGCAAAAGTTCGAGTCCCTCTTCTGCTACTTGTCTTTAAAAAGACAAAAACAAAACAAAACAAAACAAAATAAAACAGAAAATGTCAAGGGACAGCTCAGCAAGGGAAAGTGCTTTCCACTAAGCCCAACAGCCTGAGATCTGTTCCTAGGACCCACATAGTAGAAAGAGAGAACTGAACACTGTAAGCTATCCTTTGACCTCTGCAGTAGGAGTGAGCACACAGAAACACACACACACACACACACACACACACACACACACACACACGGAAACACACAAAAACACATATACATGCATACACTATGTGTATGCACACACACACACACAGAAACACACAAAAACACATATACATGCATACACACTCTATGTGTATGCACACACACACATATACATGCATATACACTCTATGTGTATGCACACACACACAGAGAAACACACAAAAACACATATACATGCATACACACTCTATGTGTATGCACACACACACACACACACACACACACACACACACTTGTGTATAATTGTTTTAAAGGAGACAAGACAGGGCTGGAGGGATAGCTCAGCAGTTAAGAACACTGACTGTTGCCGGGCGGTGGTAGCGCACGCCTTTAATCCCAGCACTTGGGAGGCAGAGGCAGGCAGATTTCTGAGTTCAAGGCCAGTTTGGTCTACTGAGTGAGTTCCAGGACAGCCAGGGCTAAACAGAGAAACCCTGTCTCAAAAAACAACAACAACAACAACAACAAAACAACAAAACAAAACAAAACAAAACAAAACAAAACAACCCACTGACTGTTCTTCCTAAGGTCCCAAGTTCGATTCCCAACAACCACAGAGTGGCTTAAAACCTTGCAATGGGATCCAATGCCTTCTTCTGGTGTATCTGAAAAGAGCAACAGTGTACTCACATACATACATAAATAAATAAATCTTTAAAAAGAAAAAAAATGGAGAAAAGACAGAAAACCTTCTGTGTGTGTGTGTGCATACACATAGAGTGTGTATGCATGTATATGTGTTTTTGTGTGTTTCTCTGTGTGTGTGTGCATACACATAGAGTGTATATGCATGTATATGTGTGTGTGTGCATACACATAGAGTGTGTATGCATGTATATGTGTTTTTGTGTGTTTCTGTGTGTGTGCATACAGAGTGTGTATGCATGTATATGTTTTGTGTTTCCGTGTGTGTGTGTGTGTGTGTGTGTGTGTGTGTGTTTCTGTGTGCTCACTCCTACTGCAGAGGTCAAAGGATTTTAGGGCTGGAGAGGTAGCTCAGCGGTTAAGAGCACTGACTGCTCTTTCAGAGGTCCTGCGTTCAAATCCCAGCAACCACATGGTGGCTCACAACCACCCGTAATGAGATCTGAAGACAGCTACAGTGTCCTTACATATAACAATAAATAAATCTTTTTTTAAAAAAAGAAAGAAAGAAAACCCATTTTAGAAAGGACTGTGAAGAAGTTTCTCATGGAGAAGATGCCCAGAGCAAGACAGGAGGGGTGGGGAGGTGGGGGTTGGGGGGTGGAGGGGTGGGGGTGGGGGTGGAGGCAGGTAGTGGGGGAGCCCAGAGCGAAAGAGTGTTCAGGATAGAAAGCCCAGGCCTGGGGAGGGAAGGCTTACTGGGCTCCAGGGACAGGAAGACCCTGGTGTGGTTAGAGCATCTGTCACATGGAAATGAAAGCGGAACGGAAGTAGACTGGGTGAGCACTGACTATTTTGACCTGGATATTTTAACCCCCAGGATGTTTTGAATACAAACATTTTAAATCAAAACATGCCAGCACGGGCATTTTCAGGGAGACGTTTTTTCCACTTTGAACTCTATTTACCCAACTTAATTCAACTTAATTCTCTTGATGAGGTTTTCTTCTTCTTCTTCTTCTTCTTCTTCTTCTTCTTCTTCTTCTTCTTCTTCTTCTTCTTCTTTTTCTTCTTTTTCTTTTTCTTTTTTTTAATTTTTAATTTTCCTCCCTACAGTACAGTGGGACAAATGTCTATGCTTTTCATTCCATTTTAATTTCAACCAAAACTCTTTTTATCAGCTTCAGTTCCTCGTGTATGCTGGGATTTAATCCAGCCATTAAGTGTGGGAGCCGTGGGCTCTGGGCACCAGGCTTCACCAGTGCGGCGTGGGCATCACCAGGTGACTTGGTCTAGTTCGGGAAGATTGAAGAGTCAAAACAAGACCCGCGGTCAAGATTTCATTGTTTTGTCAGGTTCGGTCAAGAATGGGTTTTCTCCTGGCCAGTGCCTGCTAATCACACTGTCACTTCTACCAGGAATATTTTTAGTAGGCAAGTAGTATTTATATCTCAGTTAATCTGTGGGAGGGGCAGGGTGGGAGGGGTGCTGGGGGAAGGAAGAAAGATTTGAAAGAGGACAAGAAGGACCCAGTCATCCAACCCAGAGTTTGCAGGCCACATGGAGCTATAGATAGCTATGGGTGTGGCCCAGCACAACACTGCAAACTTACATATAAACATTATGAGATTAGGGAAAAAAGGGGTTTTTTGGGGGGGGGTTGTTTTGCTTTGTTTTTTGCAGGTTTTTGTTTTTTGTTTTCTGAGACAGAGTTTCCTTTGTGTATCCCTGACTGTCCTGGAACTCACTCCTCACTCTGTAGACCAGGCTAGCCTTGAACCTAGAGATCCACCTGCCTCTGCCTCCTGAGTTGCTGGGATTAAAGGTGTGCACCACCACCACCCAGCTTGAGGGTTATTTTAATTTATTTGTGTGTGTGTGTGTGTGTGTGTGTGTATGTGTGTGTGTGTGTGTGTGTGTGTGTGTGTGTGTGTTATGTGTCTATGTGGGTTTCTGCCGGGTATGTGCAGGTGCCTGGAGAGGCCAGAAGAGGACATTGGGTTCCCTGGAGCTGGAGTTACAGGGGTATGTGAGCCATTTGATGTAGGTGCTAGAAAACAAACAATGCTTGCTCTTAACTGCTGAGCCACCTCTCCAGCTCTGTGGCTTGCTTGCTTGCTGGCTTTCTTCTTCTTCTTCTTCTTCTTCTTCTTCTTCTTCTTCTTCTTCTTCTTCTTCTTCTTCTTCTTCCTCCTCCTCCTCCTCCTCCTCCTCCTCCTCCTCCTCCTCTTCCTTCTCCTCCTTCCTCCTCCTCTTCCTCCTTTTTTTGTAATTCATTTGCAAGTCTTTTTAGTGTGATCTTTATAAATGACATTGTTGCCATCTTGAAAGACAGGCCGGCTGGTATCATTATATACCTTCCAGCTAGGGTAAGGATTTTCCCCCAAAGGAAGTGAAAGTCAGAGCTTTTGACATGGCACGTCTCACTTTTACCTTAGGCTAACCTGGCATCATTGAATAGCCCAGCTGGGCACGAACTCACAGCAACCCAACTACCTTGGCCTCCTAAGGGCTTTACCTTTTAAAAACATACATTCATTCATTTGTTCATTCATTCATTCATTCATTCGTTTGTGCATGCGCACCTTGGCCTCCTAAGGACTTTACCTTTTAAAAATATTCATTTGTTTATTTATGTGCACAAGCACTGCCCATGGCTGCGCGTGCATGTGGAGGTCTGAAGACTCCTGGGAGCTGGCGGTCTCCTTACATCCTGTGGATTCCAGGGATCAAAATCAGGTCGTCAGGTAAGGTAGGAAGAGCCTTTATCGCCTGAGTTTCCTCATTGGCCTCCTGGGTGTTTTTAAATAGACAGATGGCATGCTCAGAGCTTGCTTGCTTGCTTTATTTATTTGCTTGTTTGTTTGTTTGTTTGTTTGTTTTTGTTTAGCGGTGCTGAGGATGGAAACAAAGGCCTTGCCCATGCTAGGATCTACCCCCTAGCTTCCCTCTGTGTGCAGAGAATATTTTGGAAGAAGAGGTGTGTGTGTGTGTGTGTGTGTGTGTGTGTGTGTGTGAGAGAGAGAGAGAGAGAGAGAGAGAGAGAGAGAGAGAGAGAGAGAGAGAATCGGGTGAGGTAGCTGTCATTCCCCAGTCAGGATTGGAGATTTAGCAAGACAGAAAAGGAGGGACCCATTCCACCCCTCGGGACCCTATCATAGCCTTCCACACCCCCCTTCCTCCCTATATTAAAAATAACTTAGAAACTAGAGTCTGGCTGCAGGGTCTGCGCAGGGTAGGAACCAATGCCCGGAGTGTCTGCCTCCTGAAGGCCAGCTGGGGAGGGGCTGCTTGACCCCACCCATCCAGAGTCACATGTCTGGAGCTAGCCCTGGCCACAGACCTGGCCCTGAGACAGACCCAGACACAGGGTACTTGTCCTGCTGTGGCTGGGAGCTCAGGGTGTGAGCCTGGGCAAGGGTATAAAGGGGCCTCTGTCGGTGTGGGCGTGGTGCCCACCTGGACCAGGCCAGGCGCCAGAGGCGTGAGGAAGTGGCCTGAGAATACCAAAGGGGAGAGACTTTGAGGTGACACACCTGAGGCGCAAGTGTCCTGTGAGCTAAGTTCACGTCCTCATCTGGAAGGTGGGGATGTAGACCCTAGCTTCCCTGACTGGCACCAAGTCAGCACTATTTGTTGACTGACTGACTGATTGATCGATCGTTAAGTATTATTTAACCCAGACGCATAACATTACCATGTGCATGTTTGCTGAGCCCTTTATAGATATCGACTCATTTGATCCCTATAGAAGCCCACTAAGTGAGTACTGTTAGTATTTGTCCTGATGCATGGGGAAACTGAGGCTCAGAGGCACGATCTGAACCCCATGTCCTATAGCTATATACTTTTATTTCTGGAAAGCAAAGTGGTCATTCCTTAGGCCAGGTGCCTCAGTGGGCGTGTGGATTCTCCAGACAGAGGATGGTTCCTTGTGTACCTTGGGGACTATAACTACACATTGTTCCCAGGCCGAGAGAAGAGGATGGACTTCACCCTTCTTAGGAGCAGTAGAGGCCTAAGGTAGGATAGAGCAGGAATCCTGAGGAATTCTGTCACAGCCCCGCTGCCCGGGGCGGGGGCATGGGGGGTGGGGGGGAGCGGTGGAAGCTGCCATCCCAGACTGAGGCTGAACTAGATCTACATTCCCTCAACCAGCTTGAGTTATACCCTGAGGGGTGACCAGCTGGGGCCCTGTTCTGGGGACAAGCTGACACCATTCCCTGGAGGCTAATGTCCCTGGGAACACAAAGCATTAGCATGAAGGCCACAGCCCAGGTCTGGAGATGGAGGCCAGCAGAGGAGTGTCGTGAGATGGCAGCCAGGTAGGGGTAGGAAAGTGGGAGCTGGGGGAGGAGGAGGGGTAGCACAGGAAACGACAAGCGGTGTCACGACAGTGGACGAAGACTCCAAGAGCCAAGCTCTTCCTGCCAGCATCTCTATGTCTAGATGCTCCTCAGAACCACCTGGGCACAGGTAAAAAAGCAGCCACAGATAGGCATGGTGGCACAGGACTGTTATCCCAGGACTCAGGAAACCGAGGCAGGAGAATCTTGAGTTTGAGACTCAGAGCTATGTGTCCAGATCCTGTCTCAAAACAAAACAAAACCCAAATAGAGCATTTGGGTACATACTTGGAGGGGTGGATCAGAAACACGCAGTTAACTCATTTGGCCCCAGGGCACCCTGTCTCAGAAAAGGAGAGGAGAGAGGCTGGAAAGATGGCTGAGCAGTTAAGAGCGCTTGCAGCTCTTCCAGAGGACCTGGGTTCATCAGTTAATTTCCTGTAACTCCGGGGGACCCAACACCCACTGATCTCCTCCATGGTGCACACAAACTCACACAGGCAGGCACACATACATACTCATAAATGAAAAGCAAAGTCGTCTTAGTCATTGTTCTATTGCTGTGAAGAGACACCGTGACCCTAGCACAACTGTTGTAAAGGAAAGAACTTCACTGGGGCTCGCGCGCAGTTTCGGGGGCTCAGCACATGGTGGGGAACACGGCAGTAGACACGTCAGGTCAGGCGTGGTGCTGGAGAAGTATCGGAGAGCTACATCCTACGTGCCTAGAGTCACAGGCAGAAAGAGACAGAGGGAAAGAGACTGGACCTGGCATGGACTTTTGAAACTTCCAAGCGCCCTACCCACCTACCACTACCCCCAACTGCCCCTCTAACCCGCCACACTTCTGCCATCAAGGCCACACCCCCTAATCCTTCTGAGCCTATCAAATTGTGCCACTCACGGGTAACTAAGTAGTCAAAGGATAGGAGCCTCTGGTGGCCATTCTTATTCAAACCACCACCCGAAGAAATCTTAAAACAAACAAACAAACACTCTTGACTCCAAGTGAATCTGAGGCCCAGGGGTGGGAGCTGAGAGAGGACCCTGCCAAATTCCCCAGGAAATATTTCCAAGGTCAGTTATGTCTTTGGACAGCTGCTGAACCCCCCCTAACTGCACATCAGAATCACTCGGGTAGAAGTTCAACCCTCTCGGGCCACAGCACCAGCCAAGCCCATCAGAGCCCACAAGGGGCTTGTGCAGTAGACGTTTTTCAAAGCTGTTTGTGGTTCTGGTTTTGGTTCAGGTAAGTAAGCAGAGTCAGGGACCTCTCCAGTGGGCCTGGCCTGCTTGCCTGTCAGAGCTGGGCTGGGACGTATATTACCTCTCGATTGTCCCGGGGATCCCATGAGGTGTGTTTGACCAAGCACAGAGGTGAGCCATTGCTTCACAGCCAGACTGTCGTCCTGGGCCCTCACAATCTCAGCTAGGGGAAACCTGGGGGACGGGGGGGCGTTGAACAGAGGGGACAGGGGCCCAGGATATCATGATGTGATGATGCACTTTGTATCAGCAGGGTGTTTCTCAGAATTGTGATGGTGTACCCTTTGAATTCCACATAGAGGCAGTTCAAGACCTGCTAGTACTAGAGAAATAGAGACAGAGAGACAGAGGACTCTTAGTGGTCTATGCCAGAGGAGGGTACCTGGATGTGGTCAGCTATTCTCTGGTTGACAAGATAGGTGCCCCGGCCACCCCATACTACTGGTTCCTTTGGCCAGTTGGCTTGGAGAGCCAGGCTTCCTCCAAGCCCCAAAGTCACCCCCAGTTCCCCTTCTTCTGGACAGATTAGGTTGTGTCTCACACCAAGGACCAACTGTGGGTTCCTGGGCTGGACTGGGTGGGGGAATCCTGCTGGACCAACTCATTAAATAAAAGGTTCAGGAAATGAAGGGTGGGGTCGGGAGCCACGAGCTCTTAATTTCCGCAGCGTTGGCCCTGGCTTACAGTCAGGGCTCCTGTGGGCATCTGCTGAATGCCTCTCTTGAAGGAAGGAGGAAGGGAGGCCAAGGTTGTCCCAGGGGGACCCCAGCTCTTGGTCACGTTCCCTTCCAGGCAGTGATTCCCTGGGAAGTCCTCCCAGAAGCTGACTGCTTTCTAGACTGCAGTGAGCACCACTCGTACTGGGGCGTGGCTGCCCCTGCTGTTAGTTACCCCCAACTCTCCATCCTCCTCTCTAGCTTTAGCCTCTATACAAGCCAGACTCTGCAAAGCTGGGTGAGGGGGCCTAAATCATTTCCACTGCTTTGATATTAAGTGCAAGGAGGAATCAGCTCTGGTCCGGAAAAGACTGCGGTTAGGCCGGCAGCTTTGGGGTGCAAGAAGATGGACAAGTGGGGGACAGGATGGGATGGGCACCCGTAGTTTGGGAGAGGGTACCCTGAGGGTCTTTTTTTTTTTCTTTATACCCAAGCTTGTTCGTCTTCCTACTACTTTTGAGCCTTTGGTTTCTAAAGCACAGCTGTGGGGAAGTTCTTTCTGAGGTCTAATCCTGGTCTGCTGTAATTAATGTTTTCGTCCTTCTCATGGACAGGACTTTACAGTTTGGAGGGTGCTTGGTGTTGTTATCCCCATCTTGCTGAGAAGCAAGATGTTCCAACCTCATGGCTAATAAACGACCCGAGTTGTAACACAAACATATCTGCCTAATTCAGTCACACCTGTCCTCATGTGAATCCTTCAAATTACACCCAGAGACTCACAAGTGCCCCTCCCCCATCTCACCAACTCCAAAGCATTTAGTCCTAAAGAGATCATACTGTCCATCCCCCTGCCTCTATCCTTGCTGATGTATATATGCAGCTCCTGTGGTCAAGGACCAGGGGAGGGGGTTGGTAGAGTTGGGGAGCCAGGGTGTCAGCTGCTGTGTTCCTTCGTGGGCAAAGCCTTTGAACATATAATGTGATAATCTGCCCGATTGCTGCACACCCAGGGCCTCCCTGGGTTCATCCAAGAATCCATTAGGGACCTCACAGGAGGAGCAAGTTCAGCGTCTGCTGGGCTCTCTGCCTTCTTGCCCCGATGCATGGTGGGAAGGATCTGCTTGTTCTTTAACTGCAAGACACAATTACCAGACACTGCTAGAAATGAGTCAGGCTTCCCGCTTTGAGACTTGGATGGGGTGGTGTGGGGGGCTGGGTTTCTTGCCTATACTGAGCTATAGAATTTTCCAGATCAGTACTGCTGGCTCACCTGGCCAGGAGGCTGATGGGAGATCCTAGAAACAGCCCTACCAGGGCCTCAGAGGCTGTTTTACTCCCCCATCTCAATGCCCTGGCTGGGAAACTGAGGCCAGCTGTTGTCCCCATGGCGTTCCTGCTCAGAAGCCACCCAATTAGCACCCTGTCTGACTCTGTGTTCCCAGCGCCTGTCTCATTATTTAGGGATTTATGGTTGTCCCGGTCATTGTGAAGGACAACTGTCCGGGTTTCCATGGGGGGAGCCCGGCCAGCACTGAGCCCAGCAATGGCAGGAGGTGGTGCCATCCTGCTTCGGGCAGGATGGGGATTTGATTTCAGGGGGATTTGCGGCTGGTGGGGAGCCGCCCTGGCCACATGGTGGCTCAGAGCTATTTTAGGAGGAGGTGGGTGGAGGAGGGGCCGTGACTCTGTCCCTACAGTAGGAGCATAAAGAACCCAGGATGGATAGGGTGGGATGCTGACCCAAGATTGGGGTTCCCTTTGGAACCCATGGACCCAGAACTAAGGCAGTTGAGCTGGCTTCTATGTGGGTAATGGGTAAGACTGAGAAACAGCTGGGTAGGGATGAGGTTCTGGCCTGAGCCCTATGGCACGGGCCTTGCTCCCACAAGTTCTTACTGCTATTATACTGGATAATTACTAAAAGCAGTTTTATATATGTGCGTGTGTGTGCTTAATGATTATTTATTTATTTATTAATATTAATAATGAATGAATCATAACACATAATTAATATATGTATATGTGTTTATAATATATATGATATATGTGTATATATAAATATATAGATATATATAAAGATATATATACATATATATAAAGATATATATATATGTGTGTGTATATATATATATATATATATATATATATCACCAAAATTACATTTGTCAAGGGCCTAGAGATATGGTTGAGTTGGTCTCGTGCCTGCCAAGCCTACACAAGCCCTGTGTTTCATCTCCAACAGGCATGGGGGCACATGCCTGTAATCTCAGCACTAAGGACGCAGAGGCAGGAGGATCAGAAATTCAAAGTCGTCTTCTTGCTATCAAGTGAGCTTAGGGCCAGGCTGGGCTGCATGAAACCCTGACTCAAAAGGAAGGAAAACAGGAAACCACACATATTGTGCTCTCTGAGGGGCAAGGGACAGACATAAAGCTAGGCTCTCCAGCTCCCCTCTTCTCCAGGATCATAGCATAAGCCCCTCCAGCCTCAGCAGCCTCATCTCCAGGGCAGACACCTAATGAATGGTGCCCATGCTGTCGGCCAGGCACCTCTTTTGTCTGGGGCACAGCAAAGATGACCTCATAGCACATAACACTGCCTTTGTCCGTTGCCTTGTTCTACGAGCTCAGAGAGGGGAGGTAACCGGCCCAAGCTCACACAGCCAGAGCACCGTGTCTGGCCTGCTTCTGTCAGACTCACTGTGAGCCATTTGTTCACTCTGCGACTCTAGGGATGTGTGCTGAGCGGTGCCTGAGGATGCTCTACAGAGAGGAAGAGGAGGCGATGGGATGAGACCGGCAGGAGTGAGTTCCAGGATGGGCAAGCTGGAGACTTGGCGGCTTTATTTAGATCGTGGGTCATTTTCTCTGGCTGGAGAGGAACAAGAACTAGGGGACTGGATCCCTCACCAGGCAAATGGAAGGTGGACGGGGGCGGGCCAGTGCCAGCTGGTACCACAGCCACACAGAGGGATGCTTTCTCTTTCCTCCTTACCCCACCCTTTTTGTTTGGCTTTGCCTTTCCTGTTTAAGACAGGATGTCACAGTGTAGTCCAGGCTAGACCAAAACTGGCTCTGTAGCCTAGGCTGGCCTTAGACTCATGATCCTCCTTCCTCAGCCTCTGGAGTGAAGGTTCCCAGACATTTCCCCATTATGCCTGACCCCGGCACACTTTATAGGGCAAAACCCAGCACACTGGAATGGGCTCTTAGAAGTATCTTGTCATGGTGGGGAAAAAATAGCCTAGACTGTGGAGCCAGCCAGATGGGTTCTGATCCCAGCTCCACTTCTCTTTTGCTGTGTGACATGGGACAGGTAAATTAACCTCTCAGAGCCCATTCATTCATATCGGCCATATGAGAGGCTCACTGATCTTTTGGAAATCGTCAGAGTCAGATGGGTTGCTGATGCTATGGGAAGGATTTGGAAGACAGAGCCAGACTCAGAGGGCATTTTTTTTTTTTTTTTTTTTTTTTTTTTTTTGGTCAATGGGCAGAGTTGCCTTTAGGGGTGTGTTTTATCCCTGAGTATCCCTAGGTGAAGTCACATCTTTGTGATGGCCCAGAGCCGGCACCTGTGACCCTGCTGAGTGATGCTGGTGGCCCAGCAGAGGGGAGGGCCAGCAGCATAAACATACGGTCTGCTGTTCATCTATCCAGAATGTTCACGTGAACTGTGCTGTAGTTTGACAGCAGAGCTCTTGCCAAGCATGCGTGAGGCTGTGAGTTTGAGTCCAAGCACATCAAAAATAAAGAAGAGGGAGTCACTTCCTGGGGATGAGATGTGGGGGCTGAACTAATAACACACAGCTACATGCCTTGGAAGCAGGCCCAGGGATTTCACAGGCCCCCAGCTCTTTCTAGATGGCAGAAGAGTTAAGGGATGGTATCATTACTCGAGTACAGGGTTGAGGCAGGAGGATGTGTTCCTCCATCTCTTCTGAAAGGGAAAAGTCCAAGTCAGTGGGAGGAGATGGAACTGGGATACTGGGTCAGATACTGGGTAGAACATAAAGTTTCAGGATTACCTTGGTTGGGAAGAGAGGCTCAGAGTAATGGGGAGGCAGCGTGGGGTTTCTGAAGCCAAAGATAAAGGGTGATAGGTTCAGTGGGCTCTGGCAGGGGTGGGGAGAGGAGGAAGAGGAAGAGAAGGAGGAAGACTATATCAAGGGCAGCATACGGAGAGACACCGTTTCCAGCTGGGATAAGAGATCTCTTTGGAAGAGGCTGTAGCCAGATCTCTGTGTAAAGTAGAATGGCTTGTTCCATGTCAGCTGGAAATGATAGAGGACCAGTATGTGGACGTCACAGGAAAATGGCTGCCTCCCCCAGAGATGAGCTAGCCAGCAGGGGGATGGGGGCATTCTATGGGGTCGTGGGGTCTCTGCCTTAGGCATGCTAAAGTTTAGGATGGAGGGAAGGTAACTTGGTCAGAGATAGTGTAAAAGGGATAGGGTGACCTTAAGGTCCCTTCCAAGTCTGAGCAATTGCATTTGCCACTGACAGATATGGGGTGTGGACTGCAGTGTGTCTGTGTCTGGAAGGAGGATGTATGTCCTCTGAGGGGTTGGGTATCCGCCATGGATCTTGGCTGCTGTCTCTTGCCTGGGTTTACTTTTCAAAAGACCGGCGACTGCTTTATTGAGATATAATCCATGTACCGCACCATCAGCCTAAGGAGTATGAACTTCAAAATAGAGATGAATCTGTCCTCCCACAGCTCTTTGTGGAGAATCTCCTAAGTATGCATCAAGCCTTGTGTGAGTGTCTCGGGTACCTGGGAAGTACAGGCTCTGCCACCATGGGGGGTGGGGTGGGGCAGGTAGTTCAGACAGAAGTGCAATCACCTGGGAGATGCAGGAGACGACTGAGACAGAACGGAAAAGAGCCAGAGAACGGGGCCGGGGGAGGTGACATCTGAGCCGAGGAGGCCAACCTGCGAAGGTCAAAGGACGGTTCCAGGCTAATGAACACCAAGGGCAAAGGCCCTGGGGTAGGAGTCGGTTGGTTGGAAGGCCGGAGCCTGGGTGGCAGTCCAGTGCCCTGTCCGGTGAGCCAGGCAACCCCGGGGTTCTGAGGTACTTCCTCTCTAGGAGGCCTGGTCACTTAAGGTTCACCTCAGGTCAAGAAGGGGTGGGCAGCATGCAGAAGCCCTGTGACCCTTTTCTATGGCGTGTGATTGATTCTCCGATGCCTAGCGACATGGGTACCATCAGGTCACCACACCAGCCCCTACCTCTGCAAATCCCTCTCTGGCCGTCTCCTCCCCAACAGTCTCCCCTCCTTCCCCTCACCTCTGGGCAGTCCTAGGCCAGTCTGAAGTTTGGTGCTCACTTCCTGAGTTACTTTGGACCAGGATCTTTTCTGCTCTGTGAGGCAGGGACTCAGCCAGTCTGGGCAAGGCAAAGTGGATGTGTCCTGGCATCTAGGAGTGTGCCTTGAACGGCAGTCTCTGCAGATCCCCAAAACAAGAGGTCCAAGAGGAGGGTGGGCCCACTGCGATGGCCTAGCTCTTCAGCTGGGGAAGGAGTCTCTCTCTGTCTGGTTCTCCAGAGCAGGGCTGGAGAGGCTCCTGGCAGCTACTCGGGCACAGGCCGTGCAGGGGCGGGCTCGGAGGAGGCGCGGGACAGAACCGGCCAGCTGCAATTGCAATCGCCCTGGTGCCGCTGCTCGCTCGCTCCGCGGGGTGCGTCCTTGGCCCTGTTCAGGTAGGCGGGGGCGCCAGACTCCCGGCGCAGACTGACTGATGCGGGACAGAGGGTGGGGGGTACAAGTTTAGCAAAGTGGCTTGGACGGGTTGGGGGCAGCAGTGAGGTCCCTGCCTGCTCCGCCTTGTGACCTAGGGATATCCAACTTAACCTGAGGCTGAGCTTGGGAAGGAGACAGCCTGCATGCCGATGGCAGGAAAACCTTGCTGAGAGAACTAATGGCCAGGGAGGTCTTTGGGAATGGGGGTCCGTGAGACGGCCCAATCCTTTTTCTCAGGAGTTTAGAAGATCCCAGAGTCCAGCTAGCCCATGAGCCCCTGGGTAGGCTCTAAAGTAGAGAGGGGGATGTCTTGGGTCTTTTTGGGAGCGCAATGAACACGCCCATCTCTTGCCCCAACTTGCGACCTGCTCAGACATCAAAGGCCTTCTTGACCTAACCCCTCCACCAATTCACAGGCCTTCCTTATTTTCAGCAAAGAGGGTGCCCACCTAACTTGATCCACCCCCGCACCCTCTCTGAAGCTATCCCTGGACCCCCAGGACCCTCTTACTTTGAGGGTGCTGGTTGGTGGGGCTGTAGACAGGGTGTGTTTGGGGGCGCTACTCTTCTCAGCACTTAGAGGAGAGGGGCTAGGAGAGGGGGATCCAGACAAGCTCTGCCAAGATGCAGGCGCAGGGATGCCTGGGAGAGGGCAAAGGGCACAGAGCACCCACTCCCACAAGTTGGGATTCTTAGGCTTTTCCAGGCAGCGGAGGGGAAAGGAGTCCTGAGGGTAGCCTTCCATCCCCCCACCTTAGAGGTAGCTACTCTGAATTGCTATTGAGGACCATGTAAAGAGAGATGCGGGTTAGATAGTAAGAAGGACTTCCTTACTTCCTAGAACTGGGTTGTGGGTCTTTCAGAGGAGTCTTAAGGCTCAGGAGAGGAAGCCCCTATCTTTAGGGCTTTTGGAGAGGAGAGAGGTCCCCGGAGCACCCAGACACCAAGGAGTGAGGAGAGGGCAGGGCATGGAGAGACAGAGGCTGTGCTCTTACCCTGTATCGCCACACCCCCTCACCTCCCCTGCCCTCTCACTCTTCCTTGGAGCTGGATGGAATCTTGACTTTCCAAAGCTCTTGGCCAGCTCACTACCAATCCTAAGTACTCAAAAGTCCCCAGGGAGGAAACAGGTTTCTGTTGTCACTACTTGAGTTAGGAGACAGACATGGCTCTCTGGCATTTGTCCCATGGAGCCTCAGGCCTGGCTTCTGCTTCCTGGGCCCAGGCCTAAGCATCCTGTTGTCTGGGGCTGGGACACCGGCAGGGCTGCTGCTGTTCAGATCACCCATCTGAGTACTCTGGGGGGGGGCTCTGACTCCTGTGGGGTCCGAGTGATGAGATGACCCCCTGCCCTGCAGGCTCTTGGTTTCTTTCCAGTCTGTCCTCTGCATTCCTCATGGGGGCACAGTAGCTAAGAACTCCATTAAAATTCAGGATTCTGAAATGCATTTGTCATCTGTCCAGAGTGGTGGAGCACAGAAAGCTGTGCTTGAGTCCTCCCTCCACCCAACCCTGAGTGTTCCCTCTACCAAATCCTGAGTACTCCCTCTACCCAACTCTGAGTGCTCCCTCCACTTAATCCTGAGTACTCCCTCCACCCAATCGTGAGTGCTCCCTCCACCTAATCCCGAGTGCTCCCTCCAGCCCACCCCTCAGCACCCTGTGAACAGATACCGACTAGACAGAAGCCTTCATCAGCTCCCTGGGCCCCAGCCGTCTCGGCTGGGCATCATTGATCACATGGAGTAAAGAGCTGTTTCCTTTGCTGTCTCTGGGAGACGATAGTAAGGAGGTGGCTGAGGTGACAGAGAGGCCACCAAGCTTGGTGGCAGGTCCCCCAGCTCACTGAAAGGGCATCTGACTCCACCAGGACAGGAGCATTATGAGGCTTCTCCTCTTCCAGAAACTTCCTTGTGTAACTGGGTCCCTGGTCCGGTGGCCTCCTCCCACTCTGCTCCTAGCCGTGTGAGTGACAGACGTGGGCTGCTTGGGTCCTCGTCCTGACTCTGCGTGACAGCTCTGGATGTGTAGGGGAGGGGAACCTAGCCCAATCCACTCGCCGCTTCGACTCTGAGCCTGCGAAACCTCCGAGCGTCCCGAGGACCGGGTGGCTGGTGGTGGGTGGTTTTTCTGCTGTAGGTTGTGGCGATGGACACTCGCCTGCCCAGTAGCTGCTTTTGTGCGGCTAAGGCAGGGCCACAGCCTGTCCTGGCCTCCCCTCCACACACACAGCTGCTCTCGCCGACCTACCATGGTAGCTCTGCTTGTAAAGATCCCAAGAGATCATGTTCAACCCAGTCCCGTCTCCTTAAAGACCAGGAAACCAAAGCCCGGACGGGCCGGGACCAGCTGAGGTTGGCCTGCTAGCCTGGCCCCCTTCTCAGGGCCAGGGCCTGGGGCCTGACTGGGAGAGGCGCAGGGTGGCTGTTGGCAGGCGTGGGGGAAAATGTCAGAGTGCAATTGGGCTCATTAAGTGTTTGCTGAGGGAGTCTCCTCGCCCGGTTAGTGCTGGGAAGAGGCCTAGAAACGTCTCCTCCAGTTACCCCTTTGGAAGAGGACCTCTTCCCTGGCCTGCTGGGAGACAACCCTCGACTCTGCATGCTACGGCCTTTGGGTCCTTTTCCGTCTCATCCTCCGCATAGACAGGCAGAGGCCCTCACTGGAGAGCAGTGGCTGAGGCGTCCGCTAAAACCCAGGGTTCTAAAGTGCATCCGTCATCCATCCAGAGTGGTGGAGAGGGGACCCTGGTAGTTGTGCTTGAGTGCTCCCTCCACTCAATCCTGAGTGCTCCCCCACCCAATCCTGAGTGCTCCCTCCACTCAATCATGAGTGCTCCTGCCACCCCACCCCTCAGCTCCAAATGAACAGATGCAGGCCAGACAGAAGCCTCTATCAGCTCTCTCATAGACTGGCCCTTTATCAAGCTTGTGCCCTTTCTGTCTGCTTCAGTCTTTGGTGCTCTCTGAGGGAAGGTGGGAAGCAGGGAGGTGTAGCCCAATTCCTGGGTAAACTGGACAGATGGGCCCATAGATGCTCTTTCTCTCTTTCGCCTTGTTCTCCCACCTGGCCTTCTTGGCGCTGGCCCTATCTCTTCTCACCCAGGGTGTGACACCTCCCCGCCTGCCCTCGGACCCTCAGAGAAGGTGCACAGCTGTCCCCTCCATCATTGCCTTTTGAGCCTGTGAGCCCTCCTCACCCTGCCCCAAGGCAGTTCAGTCAGGATGGGCTGGCCAAGGCAGTGGTTAAGGGATCTGAGTCAGACAAGTGCAGTTCAGGGCCAGCTGGGGAACCTGGAAGGTCTCTAATCTGTGGGGTGTCTAGCAGGTTAATAATAGAGGCCACCTCATGATGCTGTTGTGAAGTTTAAAAAAGATCTTATGTGCAAGATGTCTGGCACACGGGGTGCCCTCGCTAAATGGACTTCACCACTAGAGACACAGGATCTGGGACTGGAGAGACGGCTCGGCCGTTAGGAGCACCGCCTTCTCTCCCAGAGGACCCAGGTTCGGTTCCTAGAGCCCACAGAGCAGTCATACCAGTTCTGAGTGAGTAAGTGATCTGATGCCCTCTCCTGGCCTCTCTGGGCCACACATGTGTCATATGCTTATGCTTACACACACACACACACACACACACACACACACCCGAATTAAAAAATAATTATAATCCATTTTAATTTATTTTTATTTATTGGCGTTTTTGCACGCGTGTATGTCTGTGTGAGGGGTAAGTTCCTCTGGAACGGGAATTACAGACACTTGTGAGCTGCCATGTGCTTCCTCTGGAAGAGCAGCCCGTGCTCTTAACCATTAAACCATCTCTTTATCCCGCCCCTCCAAATAATAATACTTAAAAATAAGAGAAAAGAAAAACAGAACCAGGTGGTAGTGGCACATGGCTTTTGTTACTGTGCTCGGGAGGCAGATGGATCTCTGTGAGCTAGAGGCCAGCCTGGTCTATGGAGTGAGCTCCAGGACAGCCAGAGCTATACAGAGAATCCCTGTCTCAAAAAAAAAAAAAAAAAAAAAAAAAAGACCAGGAAGGGGAAGGGGTAGGGAGAAGAGGAAGAAGAGGAGGAGGAGAAAAAGGAGGAAGAGGAGGAGGAGGAGGAGGAGGAGGAGGAGGAGAAGGAGAAGGAGAACAAGAAGAAGAAGAAGAACAACAACAAGAAGAACAAGCAATAGCAGTAGTGGCCCAAGCTGGCCTTGAGCTCTCTATGCATCCAAACCCGACTTTGAACTTGTAATTCCTCTGCCTCTTCCAAATGCTGGGATCATAGGCATTTGCTGCCACATTGGGTTTTATATGCTGCTAGGGATCAAATCCAGAAGTTCATACATTCTAGGCAAGCAATAATCCAATTTACCTATAGTCCCTGACCCAGAGAAGCTTCTAGGAATTTTCCCCCCAGTTTTTAGCCTGACTTTCCATGGTCTTTGAGGCAAGCCCACTCCTTGCTCTTGGACTCAATTTTCTCCTCTCAGAATGTCACTGAGACTCAAGTGGAGATCTCAGGAGGGTGACGATTGTTGTATATGCTTGCATGTGCATGTGTGTGTGTGTGTGTGTGTGTGTGTGTGTGTGTCCTAGCCTGTGATGTTTATAGTTGGGGTTAGATAAGCTATGTGCAACCCTACACTTGCTCATGCCTCTATATAACTAACCGAGAGTCCTGGCTTAGCTGGTTACAGTGTAGCTCCGCAGGGGACAGCTGGGAAGGTTGGGTCAAGAAGGACAGGCCACAGCAGGCCCAGCATCCTGGCTGGGGACACACGTTAGCCAGGAATCCCAGCAGTCCGAGATCCCAGAGGCTGTATATCACCGAGGTTTAACCAGCAGTGTGGCACATACTTGTCCGCCCTCTTGAGCCATGTCCCCGTCCAGTCTGTCATAAATTGCGCGGAGATTTTAAAATATCCCTGTCCCCTTGAGCTCTTCCTGGACAGCTAAGAAAGTCTCATTCCTTTGAGGTCTCCACCTGGCCCCTGACACCTGGGCCGCCTCCTCTAACTCTGTGACCTCCTTCCTGTCTCCTACCAGAGTGCGGAGGAAGAGTTGGAGGAGGCAGGAGAGCTCTAGGGCCTGCCATCTAGAAGAGAGATGGGATTAAATATCAGTGGAGGAACTAGGAACCTCACAAAATGATAGGACTGCCCTCTTCTGTGGGGAGGGCAGTGTTCTGGGTCCCTGGCATATCTACCAGGGGCAACTTAGATGCCTCCTGCATTCGGAAGGGCGGTGTAGCCCTGCTCGGAGTAGCCGCCTCTTAACTACCAAATAGATGCCCACCGTGCCACTTGGAAGGGATGCTAGTACCACCCCTCAGCAGCAGCAGCACCCTGCATCCAGGACAGGAGCTTCAAATTCTCAGGCACCCGTGCCTATACAAGGGTCTAAACCCACAGGATATTAGCTTAATAGGGTAGGGATGACAGAACAACGCAAAATAGACAACAGAAATGGGTTGTCTCACAGATCGGGGTTCTCAAGGCTGGTTCCATTAAGGGCTGTAAAGGAGAATCTGTCCCATGTCACTCCCTTAAGTTGCAGTGGGTGTCTAGTAATCTTGGCGATCCCACAGCTTGCCAGTGTGTTGGCTGATCTGTGTATCCATCCTCTCATGAACCTGTGTGCACGTCTGTGACATGATCCCCTTCATATACTGGGCTCACCTGCTCCTAGGGAGACATCAACAAACGTCTGTTCACCTTAGATAGGGCACAAATCAAAGACAGACCAAAGGCATTACTCCACCCAAGTGTAGCCGAGAGAACCAGTGAAGTTATTGGAGTTACATATAGACAGACGCATGGGCAGCTGCATCGCTGAGAAGCCATTCCCAGCATGGACAGTGGCTCAGGAAAACGGCATCGCTGGGACTGAGATGCCATCTAACATACAGCGAGTCTCAGCCACTCAACCATAGTTAGAGATTTGAGCACAATGACGCTTGCACGGTGTCGGAGCTCCGCTGTGACATGCGCACAGGGTGAACGAGACAGATCACATCAGCCACCCAGAGTGAACGGAGACCTGAAGTGGGAATCATCAGTGAGAATCTACTCTAAGCTAGGTCACCTCTCCACCCGCCCACAGCCCCCCACATGAGTGATGACAGACACATTTCATAGGGACCACTGTCTGCTAAAACCACAAACAGCTCACGGATAACGGTCAGGGAATGCATGCAGGTTCACGGCCATGGGCTTGGGTAATACATTTCCTCTTCCGATGGACTCCACGGATAGATG
This sequence comes from Apodemus agrarius, assembly GCA_964023405.1. Taxonomy (NCBI): domain Eukaryota; kingdom Metazoa; phylum Chordata; class Mammalia; order Rodentia; family Muridae; genus Apodemus; species Apodemus agrarius. Next base: position 87,418,377 of record OZ030015.1, on the reverse strand, counting down.
CGTGCTCCGTACGGCATTGCTTGACTGAGCTGGTGTGCTGAATGAACCTGAGACTAACTAAGGACTTGGGAAATGACCTTGGGGGAGAAGTATTAGCTTTCTCCAACCGCCGTCGTAAAGCACCGCAAGGCAGAGGCTTAAACAACGGAAATGTATTGTATCTTAGTTCTGGAGCTAAAGGGCTGAGCGATCACAGTGTCACAGGACTGGCAGTGGCAATAGTGGCTTCCCTTCTTACTTATTATTTTCTTTAACTAATTAACCTCATAGGCAGGGTCAGATGTACCCTACATTTGTCCTCAAACTCTATGTGTAGCTAAAAATAACCTTGAACGTCTCACCCTGGGATTATAGACATGCGCCACCATGCTTGGTCCATGTGGTGTTGGGGATCGAACCCAGGACTTCCCTCTAAGCAGCTTAGCTACATCCAAACCTTCTACTCTTTTTTTTTTCCTTTTTTTTTTCTTTTCTTTTTCCGAGACAGGGTTTCTCTGTATAGCCCTGGCTTTCCTGGAACTCACTCTAGACCAGGCTGGCCTCAAACTCAGAGATCCGCCTGCCTCTGCCTCCCAAGTGCTGGGATTAAAGGCGTGCGCCACCACCGCCCAGCTACTCTTTTTTTTTTTTTAAGTAACTTTTTTTGTTCTTTGTTTTTTGGATTTGTGGGGTTTTTTTTGTTTGTTTGTTTGTTTGTTTGTTTTTGTTTTTGGTTTTTTTTTTTTGAGAGAGGGTTTCTCTGTATAGCCCTGGCTATCCTGGAACTCACTCTGTAGACCAGCCTGGTCTCGAACTCAGAAATCCACCTGCCTCTGCCTCCCAGAGTGCTGGGATTACAGGCGTGTGCCACCATCGCCCGGCACTCTTTCCTTTTTTTTTTTTTTAAAGATTTATTTATTTATTTATTTATTTATTTATTTATTTATTATATGTAAGTACAGTGTAGCTGTCTTCAGACACCCCAGAAGAGGGCATCAGATCTCATTACTGATGGTTGTGAGCCACCATGTGGTTTGCTGGGATTTGAACTCAGGACCTTTGGAAGAGCAGTCAGTGCTCCTAACTGCTGAGCCATCTCTCCAGCCCTCCCTCCTTTTTTTTTTTTTTTTAAGACATCATTTTGCTATGTAGCCCAGGCTGGCTTCCAAACCTCCTGCTTAAACCATTAAAGCTGGAATAACAGGTGTGTGTTATAGCCAGCCTCAGGGACGATTTCTTCTGAAATAGCCTTGTTCAAATTCTTTGTCTTATAAAGACAGCATTTGGCTGAACGGTGGTGGCGCACGCCTTTAATCCCAGCACTTGGGAGGCAGAGGCAGGCAGATTTCTGAGTTCGAGGCCAGAGTGAGTTCCAGGACAGCCAGGACTACACAGAGAAACCCTGTCTCAAAAAAACAAAAACAAAAACAAAAACAAAACAAAACAAAAAAAGAGAGCATTTGGATTTGCAGTCGACTACTATGCTGTCATTTTAACTTAGTTGCCTCTTTAAAGGTCTTTTATCCAAATACAGTCACACTGTGGTATTCTTTTTTTTTTTTTTTTAGACAGGGTTTCTCTGTATAGCCTTGGCTGTCCTGGAACTCACTCTGTAGACCAGGCTGGCCTCGAACTCAGAAATCCGCCTGCCTCTGCCTCCCAGAGTGCTGGGATTACAGGTGTGCGCCACCACCGCCCGGCACACTGTGGTATTCTTAAGGGTTAGGACTTCACTATGGATGGAACAGGGTCACACACACATTTCATCTGTAAGTAGAGAGATGGGCTCAGTCATGCTTCCCCCAAAACTTGGGGTCGTTCAAGAAGCAGGCACTGCCATCAGGAAGTTTCTTAGTAATGTGAGCCAGGAAACACAAACATGCATACACAGACACACATATGCACACATGTTCATACATGTGTGAACGCACATATGTACACACATGCACACATGCAGACACAGGCACACATACATTTGCACACAGAGATGAACACATATCATACACATATATTGTACACATGTGCTCTCTCTTTCACACACACACACATGAGTGTATGCAAGTGTGCGCACAAGGACACATACATACACACACACACACACCACATACACATACATGCAAAACACACCAGGAAGAAGTGAATACAAGTTCTGTCTGAGAAAGAGATTTAGCAGCCAACTCCAGAGGAGAAATAGCAGCAGAAATGTGAGAAAGTACCAGACAAATGAGTTGGGGGTGGGGGGATGATCTACAAAGGGGACAGCGGCCTGTAAGAAGGACATGAGTGTCCAGATTGGGGCGATGTGTGGATGCTGTGTTCAGCAGACCCAGGTCTCAACCAAGCTGCCAGCTGTGACCAGGCTCATGCGACCAAGACATTAGGGCCATCTCAAGCCAGGTGGGATGGGATTGAGGTGGCTTCTCAGGCTGTCTTCATTGGTGAATGTCACCCTGCTGGGTATAGGGCACAGGACAGTTGGGCTTCTGGCCAGAGGGCTGTTGTGTCTCCAGTAAGGGCCACATGCCTGTCTGTCATAGTACTGTCAGCTCCTGCCTGGAGGCTTGAGAACAGGACTCAGCTCCCCAAAGTGCGACTCCACTGGCCTGCTGCTGTGTTTCCCCAGTGTCACCTTGTCTCCAAGGTCCCATCTCCATCTCTGAGATTTGCTTTCAGGCCCTGGGATCCTGTTTTCAACCGGCTTCCCAGTGTGCAGTCATTTCTGACCCTTTTCCTAGTGAGCCCATATTTTAATGCTACTCTGAATCGGACCACCCCCATCATGTTTCCTCTTGATATTTTGGCTGAGTGGGTCAAGCTGGGTCACCTGGTGTCTTAGTTAGGGTTTTACTGCTGTGAACAGACACCATGACCAATGCAAGTTTTATAAAAGACAACATTTAATTGGGGTTGGCTTACAGGCTCAGAGGTTCAGTCCATTGTCATCAAGGCAGAAACATGGCAGCATCCAGGCAGGTATGGTGCAGGAGAAGCTGAGAGTTCTCTCTCTTCAACTGAAGGCTGCCAGTGGAAGACTGACTTCCAGGCAGCCAGGGTGAGGGTTTTAAGCCCACACCCACAGTGACACACCTACTCCAACAAGGCCACACCTCCTAATGAGGTCACTTCCTGGGCCAATCATATACAAACCATCACACCTGGCATACACATCAGCACCTCAGATTTCAAACCTCTCCTGTTTTTCTTTTCCTTTGTGTTCACTGTATATCTGTCTCCCTCTCTGTCTGCTCCAGGTATGAAGCGGCCCCTGAGCCCAGCCCCCTCAGGTGAGAAGGAGTCCCCGACCACTGCAGCATCTGAGTGCCCCCCTCACTCTCCAGAATCATCGAAGCCTAAGCGGGAGAGAAAACGACCCTCCTACACGCTCTGCGATGTCTGCAACATCCAGCTGAACTCTGCAGCCCAGGCCCAGGTGCATTGTGGGGGACGCGCCCACCAGCGAAGGCTTCGGCAGCTCAGCCTGGGCAAGACCTCCACGGGGCCAGGTCAGTGTGGAGTGGCGCTGAGTTTAGGGCCCCTCCTATAAACTGGTTTTGGGTCCCTTTAAGGGACCCTGGGTCTGTGGCTTCCCTCTGTGGTGCTGTCAGGTTTTATTTTAAAACCTGGTAATGTAGCATGGTGGTATGGTGCCTGCCTGGCATGTCCTCTGGATTCCACAAAAACCAACCAAAGTTTTGTTTTGCTTCTGGACCGCTTTCCAGGGGATCTCCTGGCTTGTGAGAGTCTCGAGGTCTCCTCTGGAGGTCTCTTCAGTTTTAGCAGTTCTCCTTGGGGAGGTGTTTTTGTTTGTTTGTTTGTTTTGTTTTGTTTTTTTGGTTTTTCGAGACAGGGTTTCTCTGTGTAGTCCTGGCGATCCTGGAACTCACTCTGTAGACCAGGCTGGCCTCGAACTCAGAAATCTGCCTGCCTCTGCCTCCCAAGTGCTGGGATTAAAAGCGTGCCCACTGCCCGGCTTGGCGAGGTGTTTGTGATTAGGACATTTATAACATCTCTCTAGACTGCAGGGCGGTCCATACTCCGGCTTTTCAGGCTGGAGTCAGAACTGTTAGCATAGCACTCCAACCCAGGAACAGCAGGAGGTCTCTTCCTGTGGCAGCTGGACTCTCAACCAGGATTTCTGCCTCTCCCCTGCCTTGGGTGACTTTGCACAGAGGAGAGTAGGGGCTGGGGGGCAGGACGTGTGGGGCGCGGGGAGGGGGTGGTGGATTGGCTGCCAGTGCTGTAGGGGCATCTGGCTACCGTGCAGTGTTCTGGGGGAAATGGGTGAATGCGTCTGTGAAGGTGATGTCTGTTGACAGACACGTGGGGGGTCACGAGCTGCAGGCTGGCGAGGAAGGCCAAGCCACAAAAGCCCCAGAGGGAGAAGCAGGAGGCATTTAGTTCCCCAGACCCTGGGGGAGGTGGCTTCAAGAAACCCACCTTGCAGCCTGACAGACAGGGTAGTTTCACCAGAGGCTACCCTGAATCTTGAGCGTGCCTACTCTTTGGGTGACATTTATACAGTGCCCCCTGAGCATGATGGGAGTTGAGACACACCCTCAGGGACACAAAGGCCTTGGCGGGAGAGTGATGACCAGGACAGGCCAGGGGCATTTCAGGCAGAGGTCACGTCCCTAGAAAATGACACGAAGACTCACTTATCAGCATTAAGTCCTCCGAGGAGCCACTTGGAGATGAATTCTCAGGGTCGTGACTGAACAAATCTTATGTATGACTGTTTCTGGAGCAAGTAGGATGGGGAGGGGGGGCGGGTTAAAAAGTCTTTCATTAGGCCGGGCGGTGGTGGCGCACGCCTGTAATCCCAGCACTTGGGAGGCAGAGGCAGGCGGATTTCTGAGTTCGAGGCCAGCCTGGTCTACAGAGTGAGTTCCAGGACAGCCAGAGCTACACAGAGAAACCCTGTCTCGAAAAAAACCAAAAAAAAAAAAAAAAAAAAAAAAAAAAAGTCTTTCATTTAAGCTGGGTGGGTGGTGCATCCTTGTAATCTGGAGGCTGAGGCAGGATAGCTGTAAATTCAAGGCCAGCCTGGTTTACATAGCAAGATTGTTTTAAGTCATACATTTATTCATCAAATATTATTCATTAAATATAATTTTTTATCTACAAGGTTCAAGCTGCTGATCAGGGGGGCTCACATTTTTAAGGCTTTAAAATATGCCCCCCCTCCAAAAAAAAAGCTAAGTAACTCTGTGTAGAGATACGCTTATTCTCAGGTAATGAAAGTGAAAGGAACGCCAAGAACCCAGAAGACAGCTGAGCCTATTAGCAAAGGCTAGTAATCACAGTTATGCTAAAGGCTGAGGCGAGAGTATCTCAAATTCAAGGCCAGCCTGGGCGAGAAAGAAGGTTCAAACACAACCTGGGCACCTTAGTGAGTCCTTAATAAAAGTGACAAAGATTAGGAATTTGATTGAGGTAGAGCCCTTGCTTAGTGTGCGTGCTGAGGTTCCAAATTCAATCCCTAATGCCAGCAGAAGAGAGTATAGGGTGGGGGGAGGGTATCGGAAGAGGGAACGGTGAATTGAAGGGAGACACCCAGGGGCTGGAGAGATGGCTCAGCGGTTAAGACCACTGACTGCTCTACTGAAGGTCCTGAGTTCAAATCTCAGCAACAGCATGGTGGCTCACAACCATTGGTAAGGAGATCTGACACCCTCTTCTGGTGTTTGAAGACAGCTACAGTGTACTTACTACAGTGTACTTACATATAATAATAAATAAATCTTTTTTTTAAAAAAAAAAGGTCATTATGTATCCAGGGTGTGTCAAGACATCAGAGGCCTTAGGCAGGCCCAGTGCAAGTTGGATACAAGATGCTTGGTGTCTGCTCCTGGGCACTTGCAGCTGTGCAGGGAGGCAGATGACTTTCCCACTGGCCGCGCTGAGAGGTGTGGCCAGCATCTTACCATCCCATTACAGGTGGGAGAGGGTGACTGCTGTGCTTCGAGCCAGAACACAAAGCCACAGATTTCTAGGAACTGTGTGGTTCAGAAGCGCCAGCGGGGGAAATTGCCATCTTCACTGCTCTAAAGGTTAATTCGGGGCCTTCACTGGGTCCTGGGCTCCAGGTACAGCCCTCCTGGATAGGGAGATGTTAGCTAGCAGCCTTCCAAGGGGGACATCAGTTGGGAGAAGAAACCCTGTGGGGCTTTGAGTCCTGCTAAAAACTGGTGTGAGACTGGGTTGGGGCCACTGGAGGGAAATGGAGAGAAGCTTTGGGGGTTTATGGTGTGTGTGTGTGTGTGTATGTGTGTGTGTGTGTGTGTAAGGAACCCTCAAGGAGCTACTTAATTCCTCAGCTCTCCAGGTCTGAGACGCCGCCTCCACACATGGAGAGGCCTTGGTCTGTTGGAGCCAGGAGCTTGTTCCCTGGGAGCTGTCACTTTGATTAGGGCCCTGTGGGGCTAGAGGCTTCCACAGTGACAGGCCGTCACAGGCAGTGAAGCCAGGCCCCTCTCTCTCCTGTTCTCCTTCCTGTTGTGCTATGTAGGAGGAGCTACAGAGGTGGGGGCCCTTCCCTCCCTGAGCTTCCTCTCTTAGCTTAGGTCAGAGGCCTCCTCCCTCAGCCACACCCAGCTTCTGGAGTCCTCACAGCCAAACTCTTCTTCATCTCCACCTCTTGGAACTTCCCAGAGACTCTTGGCACACAGGAGTCAGACTGTAGGAATGTGTCGGGCCATTCTTTACTTCCTTACCCTGTTCTCTGGGGGCGGGGCGGGGGGGGAATGTGTGGTCACTGAGAACCCCCAGCTGTGCAGCTAAAGCCAGCTACCCTACTCACCACACCCTAAACTACTTGAATCCATTCCTCAATATTTGCAGACACAAAAGTGTAGGCACAGCTTCCTGGCTCTAGTCCAGATGTTGGGGGCAGCACAGGAACGTGGGACACCTGCGTGAGGAGCTGTGGCCTCCTGCTGTCCTATACGGAGCACTGCTCTAGAGCCAAACTGCTCACTAAGCTCTTAGATACCCAGCAGGAAGTCCCCCGACCCACTGACCCACCGACCCACTGACCCACTGGGCAGGTGATGATGTTCAGCCCCCACTTTACACACCAGACTGTGGGGCTCAGAGAGAAGAGCAGCCCCAAAGCCAGATAGCCGGGTTCTGCCTCAGGTGTCTGCCTCAGTCCCATCTCACACTTCCTACCCCGACTAAGGAAGCAGCCGGTATATAGAGAGGTTGGTCTATACGCCTTTTATCCCAACACTTGGGAGGCAAGAACAAGAGCAAGAGGATTACTAAGAGTTCAAGGCCTGCTATTTGTAGAGAGTTTCAGGGTGGCCAGATCTATATAGCAAAACCATGGAGAGAGACAGACAGACAGACAGACAGACAGACACAGAGAGAGCAAGGTCCATATTGTTTATGAATGGAAAAGGGGGTTGACCTGAGAAAGCAGGCTCAGTTGCTTGTGACCCCTGGCCATATCTTTGTTCTGTGTTATTACAACTTAAAATGGAGAACCAGGCCCAGCATGGTAGTCATGCCTGCATTTTTTTTGTTTGTTTTTGTTTTTGTTTTTGTTTTGAGACAGGGATTCTCTGTATAGCCCTGGCTGTCCTGGAACTCACTCTGTAGACCAGGCTGGCCTCAAACTCAGAAATCTGCCTGCCTCTGCCTCCCAAGTGCTGGGATTACAGGCATGTAACACCACGCCCCGGTTTCATGCCCGCCTTTTTATCCCAGCACTCAGGAGGCAGAGGCAGGTGGATCTCTGTGAGTTTGAGGCCAGCCTGGTCTATATACTGAGTTCTAATAGAGCCAGAGAGCTGCATAGTGAAACCTTGGATTAAAATAAATAAATAAGGGGCTGGAGAGATGATTCAGTGGTTAAGAGCACTGACTGCTCTTCCAGGGATCCTGAGTTCAATTCCCAGCACCCACATGGTGACTCACAACTATCTGTAATGGGATGTGATGCCCTCTTCTGATGTGTCTGAAGACAGCTACAGAGTACTCACATACATAAGTAAATAAATCTTTAAAAATCAATAAAAGAAGCCGGGCGTGGTGGCGCATGCCTGTAATCCCAGCACTTGGGAGACAGAGGCAGGCGGATTTCTGAGTTCGAGGCCAGCCTGGTCTACAGAGTGAGTTCCAGGACAGCCAGGGCTACACAGAGAAACCCTGTCTTGAAAAAAAAAATCAATAAAAGAAAGAAAAGAAAAGGAAGAAAGGAGAGGACCCAACAGTTGTCTCCTGCCCCTCTAGTTGGCTAAAGAGGGGAACATCATAAGGCCAGGCAGCCCCCCTGACCCCCGGCACTCTCTCACTTAGAGTGGGCAAGGCCCTCTCTCTCCCTCATCCTCTGCTGTGCACTCTGCAGCAGACACCTGACGGCTCAGGAAGGGACTTCAGGAATGACTTCAGCTCTGTCTTACTGAAATGGCTAGAGGAACCATGGGTAAAGAATGAAAGGTAGACCCTGGGCTGGGCTGGTAAACAGAGATGGGTTGGGATTATAAAGACTTCCGAGGACAAAGATGGCTGCAGTTGTGGCAGTCAGACTTGAGTCTTCTGCACTCCCTACTAACATGCTAGAGATTCTCTTCTCCAAAAGCTGAAGCCTCTGGCTGTACCCTGGGCCCTGGAAATGAAGGACGCGCATGAGTCACTGGCTTGATGAGTGCCCTTCGTCCACTGCTCCCTGCAGATGGATTAATTTCAGTCCCTCCAGGAGGCTCCGGAAGCTCTCCTCATGTCCTTCCCATCAGCATCTTTCTGGGCTGCTGATTCCTCCTCACCAAGCCCTCCCCCACCCCCTCACCCCACCCCATCATCCTGAGACCTTCAGGTACAAGCTTCAAAGAAATAGTATTCCCTCCCCCCTCAACCCCCACCCCCAGACCCCTGAGCCTAACCCTTGCCTCCTACTGCCTCCTCCTTTGGAGACAGAAGTGCCCTACATTCTCCCAAGACAGCCAAACATCCTCTTCCCCCAGGTGAGACCTGCCTTCCCCCACCCAGACCACCCAGAGAGGCGAGGCTGTCTGGGTAGAGAATTAGGGGGCTTAGCTTAGGTGTCTGCCTGGAAGAAGACAGAGCTTCCGTGTCTCTGGATGGGTTCATTAACTCCGGGCTTGAGTTTCTTTTCTTTCTCCACACAAACAACTGTTTCCCCTCAGAGTCCCTTCCTAGCAAGAAGCAGCCACGGCTACGGGCTCCTCACTGGCTCGCTAGACCTGCTCTGTGGCGCAGGTATGGGTTGCCTTGAGATTACTGGTTATTATCTGGTGGAGACAGAATGCTGAAGGGGTGGGCCCCGCACTGGGCACAGACGGGGTTTGGAATTCGAGACTAGACCCCAGCTGTGGCCTGACTGCCTCCCCTTTCCCGACCCCTCCCCTGCGCAGCCGCCAGGTGCTCAGAGGGCCAGCTCTTCAGCACCAGGAAGGGGAGGAAGGAGTAACAGTGGAGAGAAGAGGGGGGGACCCTGGACCCCAGACAGGTATCGGACTTTCTGGCTAATCTAGCAGAGCCTCCCTACTTCCTTCTTGGCATTGCAGGCGGTAAGAGGTCTAAGGGGCTAACCTGGGCTCCCCCACCCCCCCACCTTAGTGGCAACCCTCAGTGATACTTCTCTGAGCCTGTGTCCCCTTCAGTAAAAGCAGGTGACTGTATGGTGATGTCCAGGAGAAGAAGAAGACTGGTGGTCTTTAAATAGGGGCTTTGGCAAGTCCCGAGCAGGGGAGCATTCAGGCACGCAGGGCAGGGCAGGGGTGAGGTGTGGGTGAGGGTAGTGCTTGTCCCTGGAGGACTTTGTGGACAAAGTCAGCCTTTTGTTTCAGCGGAAGAGACAGGAGACAGGGAGCCCGGGGCACAGGAGGCGGGGGTGAGTGGGTCTCACTCCACTCTCTGCCCCTGGTTTCCACAGCCCCTCACACTCCCGCAGGCTGGCGAGGTTCCCACGCCACTCCGTCCCCCTCTGGTTGGGACTCAGAAATCAGGGATCGGGCAAAGGGGAACAGAGCTTCCCAGCCTAACTGGAGTCCCCCACTCAGGCCCTCCCCTCCTGTCCCTCTCATCCCCTGTTCCCGCTGTCACTCTGGCTGGACTTGCTCCTGCTCTTCGCTCTGCTCTGTGGTGTCTCCAAGGGCTGAGAATGCTCCTGGGTGAGTATTGAGGTCGCCTGAGCCGGCGAACGGGGTCTCAGAGGCTTCCAGGAAAGGGTCACCCATCTCCCCTAACCGACTCTTTCCCTCTTATTAGTGGTCCCCAGAGGCTGTCTGCTGGGGACCCATGTCAGCAGACTCCCTACCTTACCCCAGTCCTATGTAGCCGGGTCCGCGGCTGAGAACAAAGGGTAAGACGGGGGAAGGCCATCTGGAGAGTCTGCCCCGAGGACTCCCGATGCTGCACATCTGGGTAAATGTGCGGTGGGGAACTGAGCTAAAGACTTCTTATAGGAAATCTTACCTTCGCTTCCTCTAAGGGCAAGGGAGGGGAGGCATTGGGTGGGGCTGAAGAGCTGTTACCTCCTTGGTGGAGAGAAGGTAGATAGGGCCAGAAGACTCCCAGCAGTGCGGCAGCCTAGACACTGGGGCCAGACCAGCACCCCATAGCTTGCTCTTGTCTGTGTCCCCACCCCCTACTCTCCTCATCACATAGGGTCTTGTGAAGCCTTTTGTTTTAGTTTCTCTCCCCCTTCCCCACCCCAGCTCCTTCAAAGCCTTGCTGCATCTCAGGCTGGCTTTGAACTTACTCTGTAGCCTAGGATAGCCTCATATTAGCCATCTTGTCTCGGCCACAGAAGTCTTAGGATTATAGGCATGCACCACTGCACCTGGCTTGCCTGGTGGTTTTGTTTTGTTTTGTTTTTTGTTTTTGTTTTTGTGTTGTTTGTTGTTGTTGTTGTTGTTGTTGTTTCGGGAGGCAGCTTTCAAAGGTTTCTGGAAACCTCTTCCAGGGACAAGGGTCTGGGGGTCCAAGGGGGGCATAGTGAAGCTTTCTCAATATTAGGCTTTGAGGTTTCTCTAGCTTGGACAGAATCTGAAACGTCAGTATAGCTCCAGACATCCCAGAAGTGTGGGAGAGGTTCCAGTGAAGGGGAGGAGGAGCCCTGGGCCATCCTTAGAATCCTCCTGGGGAGTGGAATGGGCAGATGTCGAGTATCAGTTCAGTCTCCCCCCTGCCTGCCCCCATTGCTACTCTCCAGCCCCGCCCCACCGTAGGCCTTTCCTCTGGGTTTTCTTTCTTTCTTTCTTTCTTTCTTTTTTTTTTCTTTGCAGGTTAAAGAAATGACTAGCAAATATTAATTATGCACATGGTTTTGTGACATTTTCATACTTGCCTGCGATGAATGTTGATGGTATTCCCCCATCATCTTCCTGGGTTCCCTCCTGCTGATGCCTTCCTCTTCCCAAATAATCCCCCACCCCCAACTGCTTCCACGTTTTGTTGCTCTTTTCTTCATTGGTGAGTCAGTAAGTTTCATTAAGGTTTCTTGCAGGAGCATGCATTCAGGAGAGGTTATTGATGGGGCTGTGGGCACCTTACCCATGGCCACACTACTAAAGAAAATGCCTTCGCCTCCCTCAGAACACACTAACTGCTTATAGACACTCCGGGGGGGGTGTGTGGGCGTAGGGCCTCATGAGCCCCTCCCTCTGAGTTTTTATTTTATCTGTGATAGAAATAGCATTGTTCTGTTGATGTGGGGGTGGGCAGGGGCACATGCATGTGCTTCTGGGAGGTCTGTACTCAACTGCCTTGGGACTGTTTGGTCGTGTGATCTCAAGAGTCATCTCTTGATGACTCCTTTTGTGAGGAATCGTGCGCATGTGCTGGTTCTGGGTGGTGATCTCAGGGTGTTCGCTTCATTCTTCCTCGTGGTATGCGACAGTCAGCTCATGCATAGAGTTTCTAGTGTTTCAGAGACATCTGTAAGGCTCTGTGTCCACTGTCCGGTTGATTGAGTCCATCTATGCGTATTATGCTGGCTCACACCAGGACCCTGAGGGGGTGTGTGTCACTGTATGGGCATCATGCACTAGATTCTAGGCATGGTTTCACCATGGGGAGATGTGTGTGCACACACACGCCTTGGCATCTCTGCCTAGCACTATTGGTGTGGGATTGCCTGTGAATCTCGGGGTGGGCGTCAGTCTTTTCTAATTACGGTGCAACTACAAAATGTGGTTTCCTTGGACCCTTGCTGTCGGGTAGCAGCCAGGATGATGTCATTTCATAAGATGCCTGCTCTGCACTCCCGCCCCGACCTGGGCTGGAGGCGCAGGGTTAGCTGCTTCTTGATGCAGTCAGACTGACTTGCTCTCTGTGTGCCCAGGGCCAACAACTTGTCTTTTCTTGAGTCAACTATTCAGTGACTTGGGTCAGGCTATGGATTTAGGCTAGGGCTGGGACTTCTCCCAGACACACGGAGAAGGGAGAGGAGGACATCCTTTAAAATCTTTCCAAAGAAAATAACCGCCCTGCATGTTTGAGAAGAGAGGACCTTGACCTGTGCTCCTCTCCTGGGGCAGCAGGGGAGGCTGTTTGACCTGAATATAGTTAGAGAGCAGGCAGTCACCCGGGCATGTGTGCATGTGTGCACGTGTGCACGTGCCAAGGCTCACGCTCCACCCTGAAAGCTCAAGTTAAATGTCAGAGGCAGACAGTGAATCACCCAGAGGGTGGGGGGCTTGGCATCAAAACCATCGTATTGCCGAGCCCTTGTGTGGAGATGGCTGCACCCAATTGCGAGGGGACTGGCAGGCATGTCTGGGTGACTGTGTTTTGACAGGAGAGACAGGGCCACCAAAATGCCTTGGCATCTCCTGGCTGTCCAGAAGCAAACCCATCTACCCCTTCTTCACTCTGGTCCTCAGTTCCATTTCTATACTGACCTTCCTCCCCTAATTACAAACCCATTTCTCAGATGAAGAGAATGAGATTCCTAATAAATCTCCAGGGCAGGATGAAATCTAGCCAGGACTTCATCTATCCCAGGTGTCTCTGAACTCCAGTCCCCAAGGTCTGGGTGACAGTCAGACGTTTCTGAATCTGGACCCCTGTTCTCTATACCCTTATCAGCTTCCAGATAGGCTAACAGATTCTTGTTGGCAAGGCCCAGATGCACTTCAGCATGTAAAATGCCCTCCTCACCGCTGGCATTCGGCTTCCCACCTACCTCTCAGGCCCCAGAGTCCTGCTAGGGTCCAACGTTCAGAACTCTGGGAAACCTGCACCTGCTGTGTTCTACTTGTTGGTCTCATCCCTGTGAGCTCTCCCCAGAACCTGTCCATCTTTCCAATAATTGAATGGACTCCTGTTCCCTTTGCCCCCTGTAGCCTGACCACCGCGGCCCCTGCTGTGTGCAGGTATTGAACTGGAGTCCCAGGCGGTGGGCTTGCCTGGGGCTCTGGGGCTCGGCCTGAGACCCAGGGGCGCCCTCTGCTGGTGCCGTTTTGCTCTTGTTCCCACTAGTGGCTGCCGTCATTCCGCAGAGTTCAAGGAGACCATGGCCAGAGTGTCTGCCACCCAAGATGGCATCTCCACGAGTGTGTTGGGAGTGGTTCTGGGACACCCAGGCTAGTAATGTTCAATCCTAGAGCTTCCGGGAAAGGGGTGGGAGTGGGGGGGCTGTATTGGGGAACCCACTCATGGGCTTAGAGGAAGTCTCCAACCTTTCCTCTGGAGGATGCACACAGGTTACAAAGAAACCCTGTCCTGATGCAGCTTGAAGGTCTCTTAGTGAGGTCCCAAGGACGGGAACTATGTGAGCCTGGGGACGAGGCAAGGTTTACATGATCTGTGGATAGGAGGTTGGGGAGACCAGCACACACAGCCGCACAGGAGCCTTTAGACCGTACAGCGGTGGACCCCACTAGCTCTGGCGGTCTATAGGAGCCAGCACTGCTCACACATGGTCACCCCTGGTTAGCACCGATTCTGCCTTCCCACCCCCACCGTGCACCCCCACCCCGCACCCCACACCACCATCCCAGGCTGGCGACCTGGGTCTTGTAGATTTAGAACAACTCGTTTGCTGGAACTGTCTGGGATGCTGCACATGTCTTCTGTGTTTCCCAGGCCATGTGGCGATACTGAGTACTTAAATGTGGCTAGTGTCAGCTGAACAGGCTTTTGGTTAGTTTTGGACTGGGTTCTAAGGGGTCTACGGACTGCTGTCTGGAGCAGTGGCAAATCGGCCTTATCATCTTCCCAGGTTCCTTCATCGAAAACATCTTCCTGGACTTATTTGATCCTGCTGCTGGGTGGGGTGGGACTGGGGTTCTGGGACTATGGAAGGGGTTTGACAAACTTCCAGGAGGGCACCTGTCACCTTGATCTTGGTCTTACCCTCGTCTCCCACTCTCACATCCTTTGGGTGGTGGGCAGGATAAAATTTTGGCATCACGGGCTGTTGGGAAGAAAAGATGAGGAAGGAAGTGATTTCCACCCCCTAACAAGTGTCCAAGGTCCATCTGCTGTGCACACACACACACTCACACATACACACACACACACACACACACACAGAGAGAGAGAGAGAGAGAGAGAGAGAGAGAGAGAGAGAGAGAAACGCTCACACGCTCAGCTTGCTTTTTAAAATTCTTTCTCCAAACTTTGTGATATACATTTTAGAAGCCAGGCACTATTGCCTTATCTGGGGTTCACACAGGAAGACGTTATTGGCCTGGGGATGTAACCTGACTGGTAGAGAGCTCTTGCCTTGCACGTTTGCCCTGGGTTTGAGCTCCGGTATGAATAGAGCTGGATGTGGTGGGACACGGCTGTTCTCAGGAGCTGGGGCAGGAGGATAAGACGTTCACAGCCATCCTCTTTGTAGCACACTTGAGGCCCGCCTGGTCTACACATGACACCCCATCTCAAAGACAGAAGAAGAAAAGAGAGGCCAGTTGTTGTCTTTTCTGGGGAATGTATGGGAGAGAGGGAAGACAGAAGGAGGGAAGAGATGTGAAGGAACGGAACCGGAAACAGATCTGCAACATGTAAAGGGGTGGCGGGAGGGGACCGCAGCGGCAGTGATGGAAAATGGTGGGGCTTCCTGGGTAAAGGCATACAGCTGCAGATACACAGAGAACTGCACCTAGGAAATTGCCTCAGACTGGAGGCCGGGTACCAGCCCAGCTGTGGGGATCGGGGTCGCAGAGGCATGTCTGAGATGTTGTGAAGGGATGGGGAGAGCTGATCAAGGAGAGAGGAAAAGTGGGAATTCTAGGCTCAAGGGAAAGTTACAAGTGATGAGGGTATGCTTGGCGTGTTCAGGGTCCTGGGTTCCATTTCCAGACAGGCAGGCAGGTAGGCAGGCAGACGGACAGACAGACACAGTAACAACTTCAGCAGCTTTATAAAATAGCCTCTTTGGGGATGGCTGGGCGGGATACACGGGAGTACTGAGAATACAGAGATCTTTGGAGATTGGGGAGGCTCTTGGCCAGGGCCTGACTTTAGCAGTACCGTCCGTCCTACTGAAGAGGCAAAGGCAAGGGAGGAAGCCCCCCCCCCCCCCGCTGAGTAGGGCTGAATGGGTACGAGCTGGCTGTTCCCAGGCTGTAGGGGAGCCGTGCAGAATCAGAAAGACTCCTGCTATGATCGAAACAAAACCCTGAGAGCCTGACTTGGGCTGAGGCAGGCTGGGAGGAGAGGTGTTTTGGCTGTCCTGATTGTACACCAGCTGCTTGCGGCGTGAGAAACCTCAGGCAAATGACTTAGCCCAGTGCCTTGGTTTTCCCACCCACTGCCAGCAATAATCTTGGTCTCCTTGGGGAATCGGACTTTTTTTTTTCTTTTTTCTTTTCCAATACAGGGTCTCTCTGTGTAGCCCTGGCTGACCTGGAACTCATTCTGTAGACCAGGCTGGCCTCGAACTCAGAAATCCGCCTGCCGCTGTGTCCCAAGTGCTGGGATGAAAGGCGTGCGCCACCACTGCCCGGCGCAGGGAATTGGTCTTAACCCAAGGCCTGGTTCAGTTTCTACTGACTGGATAAACTGGATAAACAATAGGTCCTGCTGGTCCTGCTGCTGCTGGGCACAGGAGGAGAGGACAGACTTCACATCCATCACTAGGAGGTATAGTTGGCAGGTCTGACCCGGCAGGACTCAACTTTCCGATCTCAGAGACTCATCCTGGGGACACAGAGACAACCAGCTAGTAGGACTCGCTGCAGCCCTGCCCAAAGCCTGTCCTCGCTCCGTCCAGGACCTTTGCCAGGATCACACACCAGTGTTCATGAATGTATGAGTCAGCACCTGTGTGTGCGCATGCAGCAACAGCTGTGCCAGGGAAAAGCAGACGACTGGGCTCTGCGTCGATGATACAGGTGTCTGTGGGCTTCGAGGGCAGCATCCTGTGAGTTAGGAATCCTGGTGTCGTAGCCCTGGATCAGCCACAAAATACTCAGGAGCCCTGAGCACCACATCTATCTTCGGAACTCAATTTGGGCTAAAAGTTGCTACTGTGTTCTGAGATACTATAGCAGTCTTCGCCATGCAGTACCTTCCTTGTCCTGGAGAGAGGGAGGGAGGGAGGGAAGGAGGCCCTTGGAAGGGGGCTGGGGGTTCCTTACCTCCTCCCAGTGTGGCTCACTGCATGTCTCTGCACTGAATCCAGCCCATCCCTGTGGACAGCATAAGCCCCCATATCCACCCACCCCCAACACCTCTCCCTTATCTCCACCGTCTCTAGTCTTCTACAGCAGAGCTGGAATAAACTTTCTCGGCTTAGTTGGATGGATGATTCCCCCTTAGCTTGGTGGGCTGTCTCTCTCTCGCCTCCCGACCAGCTTCCCTAGCTACGGAGTTACTGTGAGTAAGAGAAGCAGGGAAGGGGGTGGTGTGAGCATTTGGAGGGGGTCTTCGGTCCCCTGTCCTGAGAGCAGGCATGGCGCCCCCTGGGAAGAACTTGGCTGGAGAGGCCTCCAAGCCACCAAGTGCAAGCAGTACTTCAATGAGCAGTGGAAGGAGGTGCTTCCCTGTTTGGACTTTGACTATAAGCAGAAGCTGATGTTCTTCTCTCTAGAGTATCACCAGGCCCTGGTGCACAACAAGCGTGCTAAAGACACAAACGCCTTCATGGAGGGCACCAACAACTTTCGGGCTTTGGTAGTCAACCAGCGCCAACCCACTCTGGAAGACCCTGCTGAGGGTGGAGGGACCTACCCCAGCCTGGCAACCACTCCCACCTCTAGTGTGTGTGTGTGTATATATATATACATACATACATACACACACACACACACACACACACACACACACATATACATATATATATATTTATATGTATATATACACGGCATGGCTAAAGAGGATGCGCCTGATGACTGCTGTTCAGCCCCGCTGGAGCTGCAGAGATCCAACCTATGCTCACCATGCTCTGTGACTGATGGTCACAGAGCATGGTGACTTCTACAGCCCCAGGAGGGTGAGGGACATGCAGGTGGGTGGCAGCCAGAGGTAAGGGGAGGACAAAGAGCAGGGAGACACTGAGCGATGGGGAGAAGCTCCCGGAGGCCAGGCCCTTGGGTAGTACCCAGCATGCCTCATTCATATCTCCACTCTGCCAGACCTTCACCAAGGGCTGCCTACGAGCCCAGCACTGGGCCAGCCATACTGAGTACCACAGCAAGGAAGCCAGGCTGGCCCTTAGCATTGGACGGACACAGGCCTGCGTCTCACCCCCTGGGCCATACGTTGCAAACCGGTCTTGGGCCGTGGCTGACTTACTATTGGGTTTGATGAGTTTCTAACTGTGCTTTTGAAAAACTCAAATTAGTTTCAGTTTAAAAAAAAAATGTCAACTGGGTGTGGTGGCACACCCTTTTAATCTCAGCCTGGAGGAGGCAGAGGCAGGAAGGGTCTCCAGGAGTTCGAGGCCAGCTTGGTATCCAATCCAGCCGGGGCCACACGGTGAGACCCTGTCTCAAAACCAAATCTGAAAACAAGCAAAAATTCAGAATTAAGTCTGCACAGGTTTAATCCCAGCACTTAGGAGGCAGAGACAAGCGAATGTCTTGAGTTCAAGGCCAGCCTGGTCTACAAAGTGAGTTCCAGGACAGCCGGGGCTGTTACACAGAGAAACAAAACAGAAAAATCAGAAATAGAGGCACACACCTGTGATCACAGCGCTTGGGAGAGTAAGGCAAGAGGATCAGAAGGTCAAGGTTATCTTTAGCGGCCGGCGGTGGTGGCGCACGCCTGTAATCCCAGCACTTGGGAGGCAGAGGCAGGCAGATTTCTGAGTTCGAGGCCAGCCTAGTCTACAGAGTGAATTCCAGAACAGCCAGGGCTACACAGAGAAACCCTGTCTTAGAAAAAAAAAAAAAAAAAAGATTATCTTTAGCTACATGATGACCCTGAAACCAGCCCTGGAAAACATTAAAAAAAAAAAAAAAATCAGGAGTGGTAAACCTCTGGCTTTGTGTTATCTGCTGGAAAAGAAAGTCTCCCCAATTTTAGGGACAGGCATTGTATAGTCCAGAGCTTGGATTTTCTAATTTCCCATTTTTTTAATACATTTTTTAGGTTTATTTCATGTATGTGGGTACACTGTAGTTGTCTTCATATACACCAGAAGAGGGCATCAGCTCATATTACAGATGGTTGCCAGCCACCATGTGGGTGCTGGGATTTGAACTCAGGACCTCTGGAACAGCAGTCAGTGCTCTTAACCGCTGAGCCATCTCTCCAGTCCTCCCTTCCCCCCCCCCCTTTTTTTTAAATCTCTGATCCCCTTCAAGTTCTAAATCACCCTTGTGGCTACTGGAATTGTGTCTGCTACACCTCTGCCTGGGTTCAACTGTGTGAGTCCTGGGGTGTGTGGCTGGAGGGGAGGAAGTCAGATTAATTCTACAAACAGCACATAATTGGGATCCTTAATGGCCAGGAATTGCTAGTGACTATGTCTATTGCTGAGTCCCCGAGCTGTCGGGTAAACCCCCCTACGCCCTGCGCCCTGCCCCTGAAGGAATAAAGCTGCAGGGAGTAGAGCTGAGCAAAAACTGAAGTTTGACAGGGAAAGTCACTTGCCCAAGGTAGCACAGTCAATAAGTGGCAAAGAGTCTGTCTGGCCCCAAGCTTGTGCTCTTCCAGTAACCCTGAACTGCCTGCCTCCCCCAAGCTCCTAGCCTGTAGGACAAGCCTAACTCTGTCTTTCTTTTTCCCCCTGGCTGTCCCAGGTAGCCATTACCAGTGCCTTGCACACAGGCCTGCTAGCTCCGGAAGCCATCCCCGTATGTGGGGCTTGCGTTAGATGAGAGCAGGGACTGGGTAGAGTCCTATAGTCTGGCCCTGTTGGCCTCTTCGGTGTCCCCATGTGATAGCCAGCCTGCTACTATTTTCGTGGGCAGTGTGAAGCTACAGGGGGGTGAGGCTTCTGATTGCCTCCTGGACAGCCTACCGGTCTTTGGTATATCTGCACCCAAACTGGCTTGACTCAGTTCAAGACTCCCCAGTGGCCGCCTGGAGAGTGTCAACCTGCAGCTCAGAGTCACTTGCCCACTGCTTATGGGTTTTTTTTTTGTTTATTTGTTTTTTTGTTGTTGTTGTTGTTTTGTTTTTTGAGACAGGGTTTCTCTGTGTAGCCCCGGCTGTCCTGGAACTCACTCTGTAGTCCAGGCTGGCCTCGAACTCAGAAATCTGCCTGCCTCTGCCTCCCAAGTGCTGGGATTACAGGCGTGCGCCACCACCGCCCGGCTTGCCCACTGCTTATGAATCTGCACTGTTTCCCTGGCTGGAAAGACCCAAAGTCCTGTGAATATAAGAGCGAATTGGATGCCTTGATCTGTCTGCATGGTGGCCTCAGTTCCCACACAGTCCCCAAGCTCCCTGCAGCCTTGGACTTTGCAGCTTGATTTGACAGGTTCCTCTGCTAATACCTTGGGGCTCCTTGTGGCTCTTTGGGAGCCACAGCCCTAGCCTGATCGGCCCTGTGCCAGTTCACCTTCGTACGAAGCCTTCCCCACTGTTGCTGGACGCTTCTGTGCAGGAGCTTGCCCTGGTCCTGCAGCACGAAGAGCTGGACCTAGTCTTGCTGCAGTCAGTGGTGATGGCAGCCACACAAGCTCAGCGCGGCTCCATGGCTTCCGGAAGGAACTGGAGATCTCCGAGTCCAACTCTAATGCAGGCAGACGAATCGGCACCTACTATAGTGTGGAGCTGCTTGGGCTACTCGGAGGCTGCGCTGCGAGCGCCACTGAAAGGCTTTCCCGGACTCCGTGCGAAGAGGGCTACCGGACTCCTTCCCCGGGACCCTCACTGGATGCGATGATCACGTTGGAGGCTATCTTCGATTCCTGCCGTTACTTGCAGGCACCTGAGGAACTGTGCGCGCCCGTGTGGTGTGCCAGCGCGCTAAGGGACTTGGTGCTCTTTGAGCCTCGGGCGCCTCTGCCGGCGCACATCCCGGGCTACACGAACTCTTTCCCCGACTTTTGCCGCGTCCTAGCCGCCCTGACCTCGGTGCTGCCCTATGGAGCTGCTGGTCAAGGTGGGCTGCACCCACAAGCTGCGGTCATGGGGACAAAGAGGAGGCGGTGGCGGGGCGCGCAGTGGCCAGGTGGTGAAGATCGCGGTGGATGCCTCCCCTCTCGCCCCAACTGCATGAGTTTGATTCTGCAGTGGCTGTGGAGTTCTCAGAGAGTGGGTGTGGGAGGGACCTGTGGGGAGGCACTTCGCCTAAGAGTGCCACCCCCCCCCTTAGCTAGCACTCTTAGAGGCATCCAAGAGTGGAAATTGAATGGTGCAGACACGTGGCCTTAATCACACTACAGCCAGGCTGAACTACTACTAACTGCTCTCCCCCGCTACTCATCACCACATCAAACCACTGGCCTGTGAGGACAGGGCCTTAGCAAGTAGGTTGAGGTGCTGGCTAAGATCTGGGCAGCGCCCCATTCCATCCCCCGCCTCCTGTCCCCCTCCCCACTGTGTGCTATTTCCATATCTGCCCACCTGGTCTTTCAGAGTTTTCCCTTCCTCTTCTGGATTCTTTCCCTGGGTTTCCATTAAAGACGGAAGGTTGGGCCTTAGGAGCTGGGAAGAGATGAAGGAGAATAGATTCCTTGAGGATTTCCTCCCCCCCACCCCCACCCCCCGTACTTGGCAGTGTCTTTTTCCCTAGGAGATAGTAAACCAAATGACAGTGCTTGCGTCCGACACAGCACAGTACTGTCTGTGCACAGATAGGTCAAAGCACACAGATTCCAGGGAGGTGGTGGTGCTCTCCGTCCCACGCGCCCCCTCCCATCTGCTGGCTGCTGGCTTTCCTGTATCTGGCTGTTTTTGTAGGCACACATCTACAGGTGCTAAATAAACCCATCGGATGGTTCAGGGGATTAACACCCAAGAATCACAAGGCACTTCGTTTGGTTTTGCAGCTGCAGAACCCAAGTGAGTCTCCAATAACCTGGATTGCTTCTCTTTTTATTTTTCCTTGAAATCTGGTTTGTTGGTTTCCAGCCATTTTCTTCCTGTTCACACTGTTTCACACTGTTAAGACCAGATTACAAAATCACAGTGCTGCCGGGTGGTGGTGGCGCACACCTTTAATCCCAGCACTTGGGAGGCAGAGGCAGGCGGATTTCTGAGTTCGAGGCCAGCCTG
Organism: Apodemus agrarius; assembly: GCA_964023405.1. NCBI lineage: Eukaryota > Metazoa > Chordata > Mammalia > Rodentia > Muridae > Apodemus > Apodemus agrarius. The sequence goes on along the minus strand of OZ030015.1, from coordinate 87,396,810 downwards.
GTCTACAGAGTGAGTTCCAGGACAGCCAAGGCTACACAGAGAAACCCTGTCTCGAAAAAACAAAAAACAAAACAAAACAAAACATAAAAACCCAAACCAAACCAAAACAAAACAAAACCACAGTGCTGTTCCTGTGGGTCCGGAGGACTGGCTTGGTGTCTCACCCTGGATGCTGGATAGGGTACCTCCTCTGGGAAGCAGCAGGTGCCTCACCAGCACTGGAGACCCAGACGTTCAGAATGCTGTGGGTTTCTTTCTTTCTTATTAATTTTGTGGGACTTTTTAGATTTATTTGATATGTATGAGTGCTTTGTCTACATACATGTATGGGCACCTGTCTGCATACATGTATGTACTGGGTGCCTGATGCCAGTAGAGACCAGAAGTAGACACCGGGTCCCCTGTAACTGGAGTTACAGTTGTGAGTGTGGGTGCCGGGAATCAAACCCGGGTTCTATAGAATGACCAGTGCTCTGACCATTGCGCCATCCCTCCAGTCCTATGCTTTGGGTTTCTTTTCATCCCTTCCGTGAGTGGCATGAAACCGGAAGTGAGAAAGGGACAGTGAATGAGATGGAAAAGAGCTGGCCTTTCCCCGCACTCCCTGCGTTCAGTGCTTCGGGATCAAGCGGGACAAGTAGAGTGTGTCATGGTGTCACCATGGTTTTATGTCAGCCCTGACTCCTCTGACCCCCTCTCTTGGCTGGACTCCCTTTGGTGTCTATTCGAGCCACTGTGCTGACCCTGTCAGTGAGAAAGGGTCGTCTTTCTGCTTAGGACACTTGAGCTGTGGACTCCCTGACGCTGCTTCCACGACGGAGTTGGGTTGGTGCGGTTATAAAGAGGCAGCCGGGAGTTCCTGTCTTGGCAGGACAGCAGCCTTGTGTTCTGGCAGCAGAGGTGGGAGAGAGCCCTGTGGCTCCCCGGTTCAGACCTCGCCCTTCTTCCTTCTGCAGCAGGCCCGGCCTCCAGCGCCCCCAGCTCCCTGCTGGCCCCCCTGACCTTGCCCGCCCGGCCCCTGCAGCCCCCGCTGGACTTGAAGCACATGCTCGCCCTCCACCTCAATGGCGCTGCCCCGCTCAGTCTCTTCCCCAACTTCAGCACGGTACGGGCTGGGCAGGAGGGTGGGGGCCACGCGCAGGCTTTAGGGGTGGGCAAGGAAGATGACTCGGCTGGCCCTAGGTGCTGCCAGATAGGGACCCAGAACCCAGCTGTCTCCTGCCTAGAGGTGACAATGATGATGTCATCCCTGCCCCACCATCACAGCTGTGCAGAGACGGTTTTTATGGATGACCCATGTGTGTCTGGGTGCACTTGAGTTGGAGGTTAAAGATTCTGTTATTATTTCTGAATTTAGTTGTGTGTGAGTCGGTATGTGTTCACACGTGTGCATGCGCAGCAGCCAGAGGAGGCCTCTGCGGCCTCTCCCTGAACCTGGAGCCCCTGTTTCCTCAGCAAAGCTAGAGACCAGTGTTGAGGTTTGGTCTGTTGCTAGGTGTTGTCAGGCAAATGCTGACCCTGGTTGCCCTCAGGGATGAAAAACAAATCCTCACATACACCAAGTGATGATGCTAGGTGACCTTCCTCCTTCATTTAAAACTATTGGTTGAATAAAGATGCCGACAGCCTATAGCCGGGCAGAAGAGAGGTAGGCGGGGTTTCCGTTCCAGTTGGGGAGGTGTTGGAGTCTGGGGAGGACCGTGAGAGAGGAAGAAGAAGGTGGAGAAGGAAGAACAAGGAGGAGAGAGGAAAGGTGCCAGGAGAGGAGATGGACCTTGAGCACATGGCCAGGAGAAACAGCAAGTATTTGGGGACACTGCTGGGGAGGGAGCCAGGCCAGCAGTTAGAAGAGTAGATTAGGGGCTAGCCCCCAGTAATTGACAAGCTAAATAAAACAGTCTCATTTATTTGTAAGCTAGTCGGGGATACACTTAAATTGGACCAGCACAACCCAGCAATCCTCCTGCCATCGTTCCCAGGGGGCTGTGATTACAGACTTGCATAAGGGCACCTGGGTTGTTATGTGGGTGCCGGGATCCGAACTCTGGCCCTCATGGTTGCAAGTGCTCTCAACTGCTGAGCTATGGCTCCAGACCCTGAGTTAGATCTTTGTCTTGGGGCTTGTGTACTTACCTGGAGGTCTCGGTGTTTGTGAGTTTGTGTATTATTTGTGGTGTGTGTGTGTGTGTGTGTGTGTGTGTGTGTGTGTGTATGAATCTGAGGGGTTTAAGTGTCTTTGTACCTTCTCTTATGTGCTGGGTATGGATGTATTTTAGGCGAGAGTCCATCTGTGGTTGCATAGTATCTGTGTGTCTGAGAGTGTCTTTCTACTTGACTGTGAATCTATGACTGGTGCTAAGTATATGTACTTGTGTCTGTATATTTTTCTCCTGTGCTTGGACTCATTCATGGTGTGTGTGGTATGTGTGTGTGGTGTGTGTGTGTGGTGTGTGTGTGTATGTGGTGTGTGTGTGTATGTGGTATGTGTGTGTGGTGTGTGTGTGTGTGTGTGTGTGTTTGTGTGTGTGGTATGTGGTATGTGTGATGTGTGTTGTGTGTGTGTGGCATGTGTGTGGTATGTGGTATGTGTGTGGTGTGTGTGATATGTGGTATGTGTGTGGTGTGTGTGTGTGGTATGTGGTATGTGTGTGGTGTGTGTGATATGTGGTATGTGTGTGGTGTGTGTGTGGTGTGTGTGATATGTGGTGTGTATGGTGTGTGTATGTGGTGTGTGGTGTGTATGTGTGTGTGTGGTGTGTGTATGATGTATGTGTTGTGTTGTGTGTGTGATGTGTGTGTATGTGTGGTGTGTGTGTGTAGTGTGTGTGTGTGGTGTGTATATGTGGTATGTGTGTGTGGTGTGTGGTTTGTGTGTGTGTGTGGTGTGTGTGTGTGTGGTGTGTGTGTGGTGTGTGTATGTGGTATGTGTGTGTATGTGGTATGTGTGTGTATGTGGTATGTGTGTGTATGTGTGATGTGTGTGTGGTATGTGTGTGTGTGTGGTGTGTGTATGTGGTATGTGTGTGTGGTGTGTGTGGTATGTATGTGTATGTGTGATGTGTGTGTGGTATGTGTGGTGTGTGTGTGTATGTGGTGTGTTTGTGTGGTGTGTGTATGTGGTATGTGTGTGTGGTGTGTGTATGTGGTATGTGTGTGTATGTGTGATGTGTGTGTATGTGTGTGTGGTGTGTGTGTGTGTGTGTATGTGTGTGGGGGTGTGTTTTGTGTGTGTGAGCAAATGTTAGGAGTATTCCATGAGGTGTGAGGAACAGCTTCCCTTTAATTCTCAAAAATCAAGTGAAATCATGGATGAACTCCACTCTATCCTCAGGAGACTATGTCACATGCCTTCCCAGTAGTCCGGGAAGGTCTCCCTTCCTTTTGTCCCCTCCAGGTCCTGAGGAGTATGGGACATTTGGACATGGGCCTATGAGCTTCTGCCCCTACTGTCATTTACAGATGTGTTTGCTGCCCAAAGGTTTGCTCTCTCTCAAAGGCAGGTGACAGTGCTGTTGGCCCAGTGTCAAGGCCTCCCTCTCCTGATGCAGGTGGCTGTCCCTTAGGCACTGTCCAGCTTGTAACCTCTGCCCTCAGGGCAGTCTCTCTACCATGCTCTCCTCTCTGCCTTCCCATGGGCAGAGACTAAACCAGACAATTTCTCCTTTGAATCCAACAACTTAGGCTTCTAACACACAGCATGGTGCCCCTGCCTGTAATGCCAGCATTCTGGAGACGAAGGAATGGGTATTAATGACAACCTGGGCTACACAGGGTCCTAAAGGCCAGCCTGAGCTACATAGTGAGACTCTGTTTCCAAAAAAACAAAATGAACCTCCAAAACTTAGGCCCCCAAGAAAAGACAACAGAAAAAAGGAAGGAAAGAAGGAAGGAAGGAAGGAAGGAAGGAAGGAAGGAAGGAAGGAAGGGAGAGAGGGAAGAAAAGAAGGAAGGAAGTAAGAGGGGGAAGGAAGGAAGGAAGGAAGGAAGGAAGGAAGGAAGGAAGGAAGGAAGGAGAAAAAAGGAAAACTCTGAAGTGGGATATAGTCAAGTTGGAAGAGCGTTTGCCTAGCATGCACAAAGCCCTTCCTTGCTGCGGTCTGTGCTCAACCTTTGGTTCCGATAGAAAACAAAACCCCAAAACTAAGACCAGAAGGGCAGCAAGAGACACCAAGGTGATTCTTTGCCAGGCTGTGGCCCTAAGCACACAGGTCACCCTGGTCATCCCCCTTGGTACCTGACGGATCAAGCCTGTGGGGAAAAGGCTGTACCCTGTCAGGTACATAAGACAGGGGGTTTCTGGGAGGATGACCGTATTTTCTGGGAGGCTGAGCGTAGTTTGAACTGCGTCTTTTTTGAGCATGTAAGAGGAACTAAGCCCTATCACTCCCCTCTCACAGATGGACCCAGTCCAGAAAGCTGTCATCAGCCACACGTTTGGGGTCCCCTCCCCTCTGAAGAAGAAGCTGTTCATCTCCTGTAACATCTGTCATCTGCGGTTCAACTCGGCGGTGAGAGAGAATCTTGGGATGGGGCTTGGAGGGATCAGGGCCTCCTTCAGGGCTGCTGTCATGAGAACAGGTAGCAAAGGGTCTGTTGCTCTGACCGCCATCCTCTCCTGCCTACCTGTAGCCCACTAGAATTTCATTCCCCTCCCCTTTGCTTCCCACTCATCTTCTGGGTGTGCCAGAGGTCACCGTGTGAACTCCTGGTCTTGACTTAAGATGTCTACAGCGTGTAATCACCCCAGCCTCTTTTGAGGGAGGCTGGAATTTACCATAGAGATCATGCAGTCCTTAAACTCACAGAGACCTGTCTGTCTCCCAAGTGCTGGGATTAGAGGCATGCCCTACCATGCCCAGCTTGGTGGAATTTTGTTGTAGTTGTTGAGACAGGGTCTATGTAGCTCTAGCTGGAACTCACTCTAGACTAGGCTGGCCTCAAACTCACAGAAATCTGCCTGTCTCTGCCTTCCTGGTGCGGGGATTAAAGGTGTGTGCCACCACACTTCATTACCTTAATGGACTCCCATGATGCATCTGTGAGAGGTACAGAGGCACAGTCACCATCTGCACTTTTCCGAGGACAAAGACAGTCTCACAGTATTGCTGGGACGCACATCTGGTCAATAGCGTTTCTAAGATTTGAACCCAGCCCTGGCTGACCCTGAAGTCTATACACGCCTAATGCAGCCTATCCTGGGGGGTGGGGGGGAGGGAGCAGAGGGGAGGAGCCTCATTGTGGGGTTTGGGTGAGAGGTCAGAACCACAGTGTAGCCAAAGAGCCAAAGGAAGGCTGTGGAGCTTGGCTTTCCCACTTTGGGGAAACAGTTGAGAAACAAGTAGATTCTCCTGGCTGGACTAAAAGCAGATGCTGACACCCCAGCTGTGGCATTCTCTCCAGGTGTTCAGTCACATCATTCTACAAAATGTAGACGAGGAAATTTGCTGGAAAGGACATGTCTCCATTCCTAGGCCCTGGCAAAATGGCTGGGCCAACAGCAAATGCTCAAAAACTATTTTTAAAAAATGAACAGTAGCCGGGCAGGGGTGGCACATACCTTTAATCCCAACACTTGGGAGGCAGAAGCAGGGAGATTTCTGAGTTCAAGGCCAGCCTGGTCTACAGAGTTCCAGGAAAGCCAGGGGTACACAGGGAAACCCTGTCTTGAAAAACCCAAAACAAAACAAAACAAAACAAAACAAAACAAACAAAAAAAAAAACAATGGGATGCTTTTGGTGTTCATAAAATCAAACTATGGGTGGATTCCTTAACATTCAGGAGACCCTGCTTTATAAACTAGACCCTTACAACTCAGATCCCACTTAACCTGAACAACCACAGAGCTTTAAGCAGGGTACAGTGGGGTGGCGCACCTGTGGTCCTATTACTTGGGAGGCTGAGGCAGGAGGATCATGAGTTTAAAGCCAGCCTGGGCCACAAAGCAGTCCATTTCCAGAATATTCTGTACATGTAGACAGACACCCAAGGACATCACTTGGTGACTGTTCCTGGGTTCAACACTTCTGGAACAAACAGAAACAAACAGGGCTGGAGACGTGGCTTAGTGGAGAGTATTTGCCCAGTAGTCACAAGGCTTTGTGTTCAGAACTCTAAGTTCAACACACACACACACACACACACACACACACACACACACAGAGAGAGAGAGAGAGAGAGAGAGAGAGCCTTTAAGTGAGGTGCTATGACTTGCCTAAAGCTGCATAGCTTATAAATGGCCAAGTTTGATTCTGAAGGCAGGCTGCCTGCATTGGAGCGCCTGTGTGAGAGGACTGTATACATGTGACACTGACTTCACCCCTTTGTGGCCAAGCCTTGTGTCCCTTTGACCCCATACTCCTCTGGCCTATCCCTCTGCTCAGCCTCATTCCTAGACGAGGCATGTGACCCAAGGGAAGGTGACCTCTCCCCTCCCTCTTCCAGAACCAGGCCGAAGCTCACTACAAGGGCCACAGACACGCCAGAAAACTCAAGGCTGTGGAAGCTGCCAAGAGCAAGCAGAGGCCTCGAAGCCTGACCACAGATGGGACAGCGCTGTCGCCAGCCTCACCTCCAGCCAGTGGAAGAAGCCCTGAAACCCCGCAGAGCAAAGGTCAGTTTTGGGTTCGAGTCCACACCACGAGGCTGGCTTCTGACAACAGCTTGAGTGACTGGCTCGTCAACCATCTCTCTTTCCTTTTTCTTTGGTTTTTCAAGACAGGGTTTCTCTGTGTAGCTTCACTTGTTCTGAACTTGCTCTATAGATCAGGCTGGCCTTGAATTTAGAGAGATCTACCTGCCTCTGCCTCCTGATAGTACTAGGATTAAAGGTGTGCACTACTACTGGCTGGCTTTTTTTAAACTTGGGCTTTTTTCTTTTTGGCGTGTGTGTGTGTGTGTGTGTGTGTGTGTGTGTGTGTGTGTGTGTCTGAGATCCCCTAGGGCTGAAGTACAAGTGGGTATGGGCACTGGGGATTGCATTCCATCTGCTGCAAGAACAGTACATGCTCATAACTGCTGAGCCATCTCTGTAGCCTTAAGCCACCTTTCTTGCTTAAAAAATGACCCCATATAAACAGACATCGGCAGACACCTACTGTGCCTTCCTTCCTCGGGCTCACTCGGGACAGGCAACATGCTGCCCGCACACCTAGCCTGGGCTACGATCCAGCTACTCCCTGTGTTGGTTCCCGAAGCCTGGCAGAAAAACGCAGGTTGCCGAAACAATAGAAATCAATAGAAATGTTATTTTCGCCGGGCATGGTGGCGCGTGCCTTTAATCCCAGCACTTGGGAGGCAGAGGTAGGTGGATTTCTGAGTTCGAGGCCAGCCTGGTCTACAGAGTGAGTTCCAGGACAGCCAGGACTACACAGAGAAACCCTGTCACGAAAAAACCAAAAAAAAAAAAAAAAAAAAAAAAAAAAAAAAGAAAGAAAGAAAAGAAAAGAAAAATGTTATTTTCTCCACAATTTAGAGGTCAGAGGTCTGCATTCAGATGTGGGTAGATTTGTTTTTTTCCCTGGAGGCCAGAGGGAGAAGCCCCTGTGTCTCAGCTCATGGGTACCACTGTCCCCCACACTCCTTATAGACTGAGGAAGAATTCAGAGTTCCAGGTCAGTCTGGACTATACATCAATTTTAAGGCTAGCCTAAGTTCTAGAAGACCCTGACTCAGAAAACAAAAGACAGGGAGTTGGGGGTATAGCTCAGTGGGTACAGTACTTGCATACCACTTGGGAAATCCTGGGTTTTGATTCCTGATACCACCATGAAACTGGGAATAGTTGCACAGACCTATAATCACAGCACTTGGGAGGCAGAGGCAGGAAGACTAGAAGTTCCAGGGTATCCTCAGCTATATAGTGAGTTAATGGCCAGCCTGAGATACACAAGACCCTGACAAAAAAACAACAACACTCCCCCTAAATCCTCCACTAACACCCATCATGTCTGAGTTTACACGTGGTCATTTTCACTTCCCGTACTGCGCTCTCTGCTGCATGGATAGCGCACCACTCACCTGGGTGACGGACCTCTCTAATTTCCAGTTTAAGGCTATTATAATATTCTATAAACATTCTAGCACCTCTTTCTGGTGACTTCTACTTACTCAATACTGAAGACTCAGAACGTCAGGCTGAAAGTGTGACCTACTCTGTCCAATTTTATGACTTTTGTTTTGTTTTTGTTTTTTCGAGACAGGGTTTCTCTATGTAGCCCTGGCTGTCCTGGAACTCACTCTGTAGACCAAGCTGGCCTCGAACTCAGAAATCCGCCTGCCTCTGCCTCCCAAGTGCTGGGATTACAGGCGTGCGCCACCACGCCTGGCTTTAATTTTATGACTTTTATACAGGGAAACTGAGGCCCGAGTTTGCCTAGTAAGTTGGTGGCAGGGTGAACCCAGAATTTAGAGCTAGCTGTCCTTTACCGGGAAGCCTTCCAGCCCCCCATTCTCTCACCATGTCAGTGCTGTGCCTCAAAGGTCCAAACCTCCCCGTATGTCCCTTGTCCCTGCAGATTCTGCATCTCCTTCGCTTCAGCTACCGCCGCCCACCCTGGACCCATCACCCAGAGACCCCGCCCACTCAGAACTTTCTGATGCTGCCGCCTCTTCTTCCTCTTCTTCCTGCCCACCCTGCTCCCCGGATCCTAGCAGGGAAGCCCCAGGGCCTGAGCCAGCAGAAGTGGCCGTGGGAAGCGGAGGGACTGGGGAAGGCAGGGGCGAGAAGGGACGCCTCTACTGCCCTACCTGTAAAGTGACGGTGAACTCCGCCTCTCAGCTTCAGGCTCACAACACAGGTCAGAGCTCCAGGGGTGCGCACCAGTGTCATTCATGTCACTGTCACCTACCCACTGTTACGACAACGACATTTCTGGGTCTTCCTCTTCATCCCAAGGGAATGAGAAGTCTGCAGCAACCAGAACTGAGGGTCACTAAGGGACTGGGGTACCCTCCTCCATACTCCTTAGATTAAAAGGAAGGGACTTTTGCCCAGCTGTCTGTTTAAAAAGGCCATCTTCCTTCAGGGATGCCCACAGGAAGCCATAGACAGCCAGAAATGCTGGGAAGAGAGAAGCCAGTGTGGCTGGAAGGCCACGTGTGTGCACAGGGGCAGCCGAGCTAACCTAGTTTGGCGCTGCGGCTTCCCTTCCACTGAGACTGTCGTCTTTTCTTCCAGGAGCTAAGCACAGATGGATGGCGGAAGGCCATCAAGGCACTCCCCGGAGGGGCCGGGGCCGCCCTGTGTCCCGAGGAGGGACTGGACACAAGACAAAGAGAGTGATGGGAAATCGTGGGGGCCGGCAGGGCCCCAGCCCCCCTTTCCATTGTGCCCTCTGTCAGCTCCACGTCAATTCGGAGACCCAGCTCAAGCAGGTAGGAGAAGGGGAGGCCAGGATAGGGTGGGCACTGGAGCAAGGGAGGAAGGACGGATGCCCACTGAGGCATGGGTGTGGCAAGCTTGCCCAGAACTGCCCCACTCTGCGAGCCCCTCTGTGTATTGAACATGAGAGCCATGGTTAAGAGGAAGTCTGAGATAGTCTGGACTATAGAATAGTTTGGTTCTGTGTTCCGCAGCAGGCTTCCTTATCTCATTCCCTGTCTGTGTCTGTCTGTCTGTCTGTCTGTCTACCTGCCTGCCTGCCAGCACATGAACAGCCGGAGGCACAAAGACCGGCTGGCTGGGAAGCCCCCCAAGACCTCCAGCCAGCACAGCAAGCTACAGAAGCACACAGCGCTGGCTGTGAGTGTTCTCAAGGTACCTGTCTCTAGGGGACCACTATCTATGCGGGAGAGAGGAGGGAGGGCCAGCTGACGAGGCTTGGGGCTTGGGGTGCTGCAGGACAGAGGCTGCTGGCCTTGGAGCCGCCAGAGCAGGGACAGGGTTAGGGGTGGGTTGGGCTATACCCAGAGGAATTTCCTGCGGGTGGGCTGGGTCTAAGGTCATAATATGAAGGGCAAAAGCCAGGGGTGGGTGTGCTTATCCTAGAGACCATCTCTTCCTACCCCTCAGTGCTGCCTGTCCTGAGGCTGTCCATCTGCTGGGCAGGAAGACAGCTGGCACAGCAAGGCCCTGGCATGGCTGTTTGGGGGCGGGAGGGGAAGAGGTTAGACTTAGAACTCTAAAAGTCACGTCCCCGGGCAAAAAAGCTCCTGGATGTGTCCCAGGGAGGGGGCGTTTCGTGCTCCTCTGGTATCAGAGACCCTGTCCGTTTCTGTTTTTATTGCAGTCTAAATTGGCCTTGCAGAAGCAACTCACCAAGACGCTGGCAGCCCGCTTCCTGCCTGGTCCACTGCCCACCACAGCTGCTGCCATCTGTGCCCTGCCAGGGCCCCTGACCCTCCGTCCCGCCGCCACCGCAGCTGCTACCCTCTTCCCAGCTCCTGTCCTGGGCCCAGCTCTGTTCCGCTCTCCAGCAGGGGCCGTCCGCCCTGCTGCAGGGCCCATCCTTTTTGCGCCCTACTAGCGGACTCGGGATGGCCACATCCTCTCTCTTCCGGCCAGACACTGTCTCCACCTCCCACAGACACTGCCTTTTGCAGTTTCTGGGTTCCCACCCAGCCTGGGTTGCTGCTCTTCACTCAGACTGGTGTTGCCCAGTCCCCTGGCTCTGAGGACCACCCACTTCCTTCCTCTCCCGGGCCAGCCCTAGGCTGTCCTGCATCTCTGGCTCAACAAATCCCAAAGATCTATGCAAAAATCACAGCTCCGAGCCGGGCGTGGTGGCGCACACCTTTAATCCCAGCACTTGGGAGGCAGAGGCAGGCGGATTTCTGAGTTCGAGGCCAGCCTGGTCTACCGAGTGAGTTCCAGGACAGCCGGAGCTACACAGAGAAACCCTGTCTCGAAAAACCAAAAAAAAAAAAAAAAAAAAAAAAAAAAAATCACAGCTCCGGTCTCATGGTGCTCTCGTACCCCAACCCCCAACCAGAGACGTACACAGAGCTGACAGCATCTTAGCTCCCAAGAGCCAGGCTCTCCGGCCATGTTCTAGAGCTGTCTGGACACTACTAGAGCTAGGGTGACTACCCACTAGATCTCAAAGTGAAGCGGGCTGGAACCTATGGCATGTTTACCACGGGGGAGCCAGGTATGGTGATGCATTCCTGCAATCCTAGGACCTGGATTAAGAGTTCAAAGTCAGCCGGGTGCTGGTGGCGCACGCCTTTAATCCCAGCACTTGGGAGGCAGAGGCAGGCGGATTTCTGAGTTCGAGGCCAACCTGGTCTACAGAGTGAGTTCCAGGACAGCCAGGGCTATACAGAGAAACCCTGTCTCAAAAAACCAAAAAAAAAAAAAAAAAAAAAAAAAAAAAAAAAGAAAGTTCAAAGTCAAAGTCAGTTTGGGCCATATAGATAGACACTGTCTCAAACAACAAAACAACCACAAGTTGACTACAGGGTACGTATGGCAAAGGGCCATAGAGATAAGAGGCCCCCAAAGTTCCTCAAAAATGTACTGTGAAAGTGAGGTAGAGTGGAAAGGAAGCTCTGTCTGCTGTGGGGTGGGGCTCGGAGGTGAGAGTGGTGTTTAGGCTGGGCCTGACTGTGTAGCCCTGGCTGGTCTGGAACTATGTACACAGGCTGGCAAATTCAACAAGAAACCCACCTGCCTCTGCCTCTCGAGGAATGGAACTGAAAGCATACACCGCTCTGCCTGGCCTGGCTTTAATGACGTGACCTGTCTTACCACAGCTGTTCTTAGCCTTTCAATGGTTTCTTTTGAACCCTGGCTCTAAGGGGGCTCTCCACTCCACACTGGGGTCTGGCCATCCCGAGTGTGGCATTTCGGGCTGGTACATGGTCCAGTATACCCTCAACATCAACTTTTCATGTGGTCAAAGCTAGTGCTGTTCCCCCATTCAACATGGCATTTGCCAGTCTCCGCCTATGTCCTTTTTTTTTTTTTTTTTTTTTGGAAAGATATTTCCAATGGGACAAGAAAAGGGGTAGGGGACGGGAGACATTTTGATAACAGCAGTTGTGGTTTTATTGTGTCACAGACCAATAAATGAACTTCAAGCTTGAGCCTGTAGGTGCCCTGACCCTCCTTGCCCAGGCCTGGGCACCAGCCCCTTCTCGCCTGTTCCGGGGAGCAAGAGTGGGTACTGGAGGTGGCCTGGCTATAGTGTTTAACTCTTGCGAGGTGTGCACATCAGGAGCACAGAGTGGGCACCGGAAGTTGTGGGTTGTGAGCTCACTTGATAGCACAAGCCTCTGACGAAAGGCCTGTCAGCTCCTAGGAAGCTGCTACTGGTTTGCCTGGGTCTGTTCAGGCATCTGAGGTAAGAAGGGCTAGAGGCGTGGCTTATTCCACCTTCACCAGGGCAGCAGGTGTATAAATACAGAGAGAGTATAAATATAAGTCCAGCTACTAGCCAAAAAAACCCAAAAAACCAAAAAAACCAAAAAAAAAAAAAAACCCGACCAGGAGGGATGGACACGAGCTCTGTGGGCGGGCCAGACTCTGCCGCTGAGCAGAGTGCACTCCTGCCCCCTGGTGGTTGAGAGGCTGCCCAGCCTCCAGGGCTGGTTGTTGTAGCACCTTGAAGAGGGTGGAGCAGGGGCAGAGACATACAGGAGGCCCAAGCCACCAGCTTTAGAAAACTCAGAGCTTCCGGTGGCTCTAGGTGATCATCGTGAGAAGACTGATGCTAGAACAGCCTTGCTAAGCCACAGGGCAAGTGACAGCCCAGGCAGCATCCTTCCATTTGCCTCGGCCAATAAGACCTCTGCTCCTGGAACAGGAAGAGGAAGTGAAACAACTGGGAGCCGGGGTAGAGGTCAAACAAAATGCCACTCTCAGGAGCCTGGCTTTACCCAACCTTAGACAGGTCAGGGGAAGATCAGGGGGAAGAATGAGGAACCCCCTAAGCCAGCACACACAAATGTACGCTCACAGTACCTAGTCACTCTTCTCGGGGCTGGTACTGTGCATAGGGTACTGGCAGGAAATTCAGAGAGCTTGAATCCCCGGCAGGAGCCGGAGCCTCGACCGGGCACTTTGGCACGACAGCCTTGCTTCCCGTGCCAGGCAGACGGAAGGGACACTAACCCATACGTGTCCAGCTGGGGGTGGGGTGGGGTGGGGACTGTTACGGAAAGTCACGGGGAGGGCCAGCGATCACGTTCACTTGCACTTCTTAGAGTTAAGAGAGGACGAAAGTGGCCCTGGCCTGGGCCAGCCCAGCTCCCTGGCCTAGTGGCCGCTCCCGGCTGACTGGGAAGAACGGCTTGCTTCTGCACCCTGTGCTCTCCACCCGTGCTGGGAAGGGGTTGGAACGGCGAAGCAAGAAGGGCAGCTGTTCAGCCATCCAAGGAGCCGCTGCCCTTGTTCTTGCGGCTGAGCGGGAAGGCGGACTTGCTCTGGGGCTGGGTCATCTTGCTGGCCAGGTAGATGAAAGGCTCCAGGAGGGAGCGGCGGTCAGCCACTGACACCTCCCACAGCCTCACCTTCTCCGACTTGGCCCAGTGCTGGGCCACGTCAGGGTCTACACGACGCTGCTCCTGCAGGTCACACTTGTTGCCCAGGACCACGATGGTGACCTGGAGAGGACAGAAGAGAACAGAGGCTGTAGGCATGCAGTGGCTCAGGATCAGGAGAGGCGATCAGCTGTTTCTAGCCAACAACTGGGGAGATGCAGTTCCCAGAGGAACTCGGGAGGACTAGCAGGAGCACAGAACCACAGAGAAGAAAACCTAGGCCCATCTTCATGTGTGAGGAGGGAACCTGTTGAACCAAAGACAAGACTCTTTGGCTGAACCATCCTATCATATGGCTGGCTACCTCTGGTGTGGGTTGAAGATCCTCTCCAATGACCTTCCGGCCTGCTAGCTCCTAAGCTACCTCTTGGCAAATGAGCACCATGGGGAATCACGCCAGCATCCCAAAGCCTACCACGGACCCACGCGCCCCTGCCAGGCCATGTACCTCCTTCTTGTCCTTCGACTTGTCGATCTCCTTCTTGAGCAGCTCGACACGCTGGAACGACTCCCGGCTGTCTGTGCTGTAGACCAGGACGTAGCCATCAGTGCAGGAGAAGCAGTGCTTGGGCAGCTCGGCCCCATCCCGGAGACCCCGGGTATCATAGAAGCGCACCTGCTCCCGCACCCCTCGGTCTGTCTCGATGGAGCCGACATAGATGTCCTCCTGGGTCTCCATCATCTCAGAGCCTGGGTTGAAAGGAGACTTGAGCATGAGTCAAGAGAGACAGGAAACATGAGCGAGGGAGACAGCCTGGCCAGTGAGCAGACACGGAGCCCGCGGAGCGTGGGGGCTCGGGAGAGACTTGAGAGTGAGACAGGAATGACGTGGGGAACGAGTGTCACGTCCTTATCACACTAAGCAAAAGGGTGACACAAAACTGTGTGTGAACACACACCTTGAATTGAAGCTCCTGGAGGAGCAGAGGCAGGAGCAGAAGCAGGCTGGTCTCTGTGAGTTCCTGGCCTGCCTGGCCTGTACATTGAGGCCCTCTCATGGGTGATAACAAGGTGGTTACTGATAGAAGCAGACACCCTACATCCACCTCCGGCCAAGTGCTATGGGAATGGGGTTCTTCCCATCTTGGCCTTGGGTTTCTTCCGTCTAGATTTGTTCAGTGTCATAGAACTTGGGGGTACAATGTATTATTTTCACCCTCCATTGCTGGGGTTAAAAACCAAGGCCTACTACATGTTAGACTAGTGCTCTGGCAGTCAGTCATGCCTCCAGCCCTAATTGGAAGGGTGTGAAAGCAACTGATGATGCCCTTTTAGCTTTTGGGTTAGGGCATGACCAAACCCCACTGCTCCATTCAAGGTCTTCCACCGTCTCCCGGGCCCAGCAACACTCACCCACAACATGGTTCCCGTACAGAAGCTGCTCAAGAATTGAAGTCTTGCCCACAGATGCCTGGCCACACACGACCACCTTGCAGCTCTTCCCCATGCTTAGCTTTCAACCTAAAAGGACAGAAGCCGGGTGCTGAGGGAAGACAGCATCCAAACAGCAGGTCGGGAAGCATCCGGGATTCGGCACCACCCTGATGTGTTTACTGAACTGCTGAGCAGTGAGCTGTAATTAACCTTCTCATCCCAGGAGTGGCCAGTATTTGGCACACAGCAGGTGCAGGGTTAATGGCACCATAAAGGGAGGGGCCAAGATGGGGGGTGGGGGTAAAAACACATTGGGCCAGGTTTGCTCGTGTGCACAGATGTACAGGGCACCAAGGACTGGAGGCAGTTCCACAAATCCTCTTGCTCTTTTTGTTTGATTTTTGGGGTGTTTTGTTTTGAGACAGGATCTCATGTACCCCAAGCTGGCTCCCAGCTGATGAAATAGTTGAGGCATTTGCACACCAGGCTAGTTTCTCTCTTTAACCATGACTCCCATGAAGAAGGAAGCAGGAATTTAAGATTCTTCTCAGGGAGAGCATGCAAATACAGAGAATAACTTGCTTTCTTGAATGACAATAAATTCCATTTAATCATTCCCAGTTGAATCCACGGGTAAAATAAAGATCTGACAAGAAACGGAATAAAGAGAAAAGTGCTTCCGAAAGATGGATTTTTACATCCCTTGGACTGACAGGCACAGAGAAAGCTCAGATTTATAAACTCTCTAGATTCCTGAGAGAGGTCCTCCTAAAGGGAAACTTCCAGACACAGGCACCTGGGGAGCGCCAGGAATCTCCCCATCCTCTTCCCCCCAGAAAGCAGAGGTCAGCCTCAAAAGGGCTCTCAAGTAGAAACCTCTCCAGGAGAGTTTCTTCTCACTGGTCTCCACCCCGTGGTCTGAGCGTTTTGGTAGGCGATAGAGGCTGCCGCCACAGAGTGCCCCTGAAGGGCACCCCTCAAAACCTCAGAGGCAGAGACAGGACAACCAGAGAGAATCAGAGACAGAGGCCGCCCTGAGCCCCGCCTTCCAGCTCCGTACCTCCCGGGTCCCTGCAGCACTCCCGCTGAGGTGCCCCCCAGAGTGGGCCGGACCATGGGAGGGGCAGTTAAACTGTAAAGACGGCCCTCTTCCTCCGGGTGGAAGGACTTGCCCTGAGGTCCCGCCCCGCAACAGCCAGCCTTCAAGACAACTTCCGGCAACGCAAAGTGAGAGCTGATCGCACAGCGCCCCCAGAGGCCGGCGGAGGAAATGCCCACCAGAACTTGTGGTATCTGGGTATAAAGCTGATGTTCCAGGCTCTGATACTAGAATGTTCTCTCTCTAAAAGACAGTAATGCTTCGTCAATTCTATCATCAATTCCACAACTTTTCTTTTTTTCTTGGCGGTGCTATGCTATGAATAGAACCCAGGGTCGAGCACATCCCAGGCAAATGCTCATTGAACCTCGATTTGTTTTTTTCTTTTGATTTTTCAAGACAGGATTTCTCTAAGTAGCTTTGGCTGTCCTTGAAATCACTCTGGGGACCACGATGATTTCAAACTCAGAGATCCACTTGCCTCTGCCTCCTGAGTGCTGAGATTAAAGGCACATGCCACCACACTCGACTAAACGTGGAAATTTTCGAACTTGGAATGGAGGCTCACATTTGAATCCTATCACTTGGAGGATGAAGTAGGGAGATTTTCTGAAGACAACATAATCTACACAGAGACCCTACCTCAGAAACAAACAAACCAAACACCTCAGCACCTACTTTGTCTTGTTTGAACCTTATGTAGGGCCATATACAAAGGAAAAGCTACAAGTTAGTGTGATTGACCATAAATTCACTGTCTGGAATAATTAGACATCCAAACTAACAATTAAAACAAACCATAATGAATGCTGTTATTGAAGTGGGCTGCTATGGGCACGGCAGAGGGGCATCTTACTTAGAGGCGACAGATACCAAAGAAAAGGGAGAAAAGGGGTGTGTCTGTGTTCAGGTTGGAAGGGCTGAAGATGATAGAGATTTCTGAAGCAGAGGAACAAGAACCATGACATTTCTTGTATCAGTCTGGGTTCTCTAGAGTCACAGAACTTAGGGAATATCTCTATAAATTAAGGGGATTTATTGTAATGACTTACAGTCTGTATTCTAACTAACCCAACAACCGGCCGGAATGGGAAGGCCAAGAATCTAGCAGTTGCTCAATCCCAGGAGGATAGTTGTTTCAGCTGGAATCCTGAAGTGGTAGGTTCCAACAGATGTGCTGGCAGGTAAGTGCAAGCCAGGAAAGAGCGAGTCTCCCTTCTTCCAATGACCTTATAAAGGCCTCTTGCAGGTGTGGCCTAGATTAAAGGTGTGTGCCACCTCGTCTGGATCTGGAACTTGCTTTGTCCCAAGCTGACCTTGAACTCAGAGGTCTCCTTGCCTCAATCTCCTGGGATTAAAGGCGTGTTCTACCTTGCCTGGGCCTAAGTTTTTCCTGGCCACTATGCCTCAAGATCTCCAGGCAAATATCCAGGTCAGAAACCTGTGTTCCAACCTCAAGACTCAGATCACAGGTGTGCCCTCCATTTCTGGATTGTTGTTCATTCCAGATGTAGTCAAGCTGACAAGCAGGGATAGCGATAACAAAGAGGAAATACAACAAGATTCATGACAGTTCTGGAGCCACAAATCCCTAGAGGCTCAGTATGGATTGCAAAGACTAGTCAGATAATGAAGCTGTGTGGGAGGCCGGCGACCAAACACCCAATAGCAAGCCAGTGGATAGAGCAGGGAAATGACATGCTCCATCCACTTTTGCAAAGAAGGTCATTCTCTGGGAAGAGCCAAGACTTGACAAAGATGAAACTGAGGATGGGGGCTGTTTACAGTCTCCGAGTTTATTTATTTGCTTTTTTGTTTGTTTGTTTGTTTCTCAAGACAGGGTTTCTCTGTGTAGTACTGGCTGTCCTGGAACTCACTCTGTAGACCAGGCTGGCCTCGAACTCAGAAATCCGCCTGCCTCTGCCTCCCAAGTGCTGGGATTACAGGCGTGCGCCACCACGCCCGGCTATTTATTTGCTTTTAAAGTCAAGACTTTGGGATGAAAAGATTTGGAGACGTGTGGCATGAGGACAAGAGGCATATAAAAAAAAAAAAAAAGGCATAGATGACAAGGTTTGCAAGTCAAGGGCAATTCTGAGGACTGTATGATTTACCCCGAGTTTCATGTGGTGACCAGTTGAACAGATGAATAGAAGGAATCCAACATAAGGAAGTCATCAAGGATAAAACTTTGCTTTTTTTTTTTTCTGTTGTTGAGAAATGGGTGAAAACAAATTCAATCCATATACTAATTAAGGCAGTGGTTATCAACTTGTGGGTCATGAGACCTTTTTGGCAAACCTCTGTCTCCAAAAATATTTACTATGATTCCTAACAGGAGAAAATTTACAGTTATCAAGTAGCAACAAAAAATAATCCTATGGCTGGAGATCACCACGACTTGAGGAACCGTATTAAAGGGTCACAGCATTTCGATCCATTGAAACCTAGCTATCTGTCTCTATCCAGTGGCCCCTGTCGTTTCTGCTCCATCAGTAAGGATAAGTACCTACAAATAAGGTTAGGGGCATAGACACACAGCTTTCCTTAAGGGAAGGGGCATAGACCCTGTTTAAATTCCATTGTCTTATTTTCGTTCCTTTTTGTTTTAAACTACAATCTCAAGGTCGTCTCCTCTGCACATTTGACCCCAGAGGGCCTCAATTTAATACAACTAAACACTGTTGTGTATGGTAGTGGTACTACAAAGATGATTAAGCTGTCTCCCCAATCCAGACAACAATTGGCCAGACAAGCGTGCAGGGTAGAGTTTATGAGAAGTAGGAAGACAGGGGACACTAAGGAAAAGGGACCTCACCCCATGAGCTGCCTTATAAACTCCCGGGCAGGGGCTGGGGCGCCATGTCAGCCTTTCTAGGCCTAACGCTGAGATGGCACTCCCAAGCGGCTGACATGAAAGCAGCCTCATAAAAGGGTCCGCGTCATTGGGGTGATGAACCAGTTGGTGCTCAGAGATCCGTGGAGGATGAAAGGCGCAGGGTGAAGACGCCCTGCGTTCCCCTCGCTTGGTGGGGCAGGGCTTCCAGGAACTGATGAAAACTGGGGACTGGGCTCAAAGTAGCTCTTCATGCCTTTCCTGGGAGGAAACTGTGGACACGCTGCAAAATCAGGAAGGTAGTCTTTGGGGGCTTTTTATCCTCAAGTGTCTTTGCAGACCCGGTCTCCACCCACCCGGGACTCCCAAGCCTTACCCCAGACTCTCTAGGATTGCTAGTTGTTATGGCAACCGGGCTATAGGGATACTGAGGCAAGCTTAGGCCTAGAGAGGCAACATCATCCTTCTGTACCCTCCTCTTACCCACGGGTAAAGTGGCGCCCCCTACGCACAGGAACCGTCCCTGGGCCCCCGCCCCAGCGCGGAGACCACCGTGGACCTCCAGGGATGGGAGGCCGCTCTGGCCCCAAGCGGAGCCTCTCGTTGGTAGACGAGCTCGAGGGAGTCCCTCTGGGCGCGATGCAGCCGAGCGGCTCGATGCTCCTACCGGAAGTGCTCTTCACCGCCTGCCTCCCACCCGGCTCTCTGGTCCCGGCGGTAAGATGGCGGCTACCGCGGAGTGCGATGTGGTAATGGCGGCGACCGAGCCTGAACTGCTGGAGGACGAAGAAGCAAAGAGGTAACCAGGTGGTAGAGTCATGGAGGAGGCGAGCTTGCAGCTCGTGGCTTGGGGAAGGTCGACTCGCCAGCGAGGCAGCCCCCCAAATATAGAGACGATGGCTCTCCTACAGGCACCCCCCCCCCAATCTGAGCTGGAGTCGACATAGACCCTCCTGAAGGGGCACCCTTAGGGGGTCTGTTAGCCTCTTCGGCTTCCGCCTAGTAGGGAGCTTGAGGCATGGTCTTGTTCTGCCGTGGGGAGGAAGGTCGCCTCATCGTAGAGGCCGGGTCTCCGAGGCGGGGTGGGGGTAGGAATCTCAGAGGTCGGCTGCAGAGTGGGGGAGGCGTCGCGGCGTCAATGACGACTTCCTTAACATAGCCCCGACCGACCTCGCTCTGGTTAACTTGTGTGCATTGTTGTCTGTCCTTCCCGGACGCCTCCAAAGCCGGCATTCTCGTCCTCACCTCCTTTTCCTCACTCCTTACACTTAGTGGTCTTTAAATGTGCATCTGAGGAGATCGTATGCCTGCTGTATGGACCTGGTCGCCCCCTTGATAACCGTAGAAGTTAAAAATGGATAGACGGAAGGGCGAATGGGGAGCTCGTCGTCTCTTGCAGCACGGGTCAGACGCTGCTTCGCCATTCCTCCCGGGAGCGTTCTTAAGCTCTAGGAGGACAGCTGTTTAGATGCAGTTGGCATTGCTGGGCAGCTGCAGTAGCCATAGATTGCCAGTCTGGCCTAGCCTAGGGAGCTGCTGAGTGAGTGGTTTTTCTAGAACACTCGGTGAATTCTGACACCGGCTTAAGAACAGGTTTTTGAAGCGGGCTTGGAACACGCTTGGGAGCAGGAGGACTTCTGATACCAAAGGTGAACTGATTCCTTTATCAGTTACAGATTAATTTGATCCTTTGTTCAGGGTGGACTACAGTGCCCTCAGTCTCCTTCCCGTGTTGTTTCATGTGTTCATATCAAGCCTGTAGGGTATGTCTTCAGTCTGAATAGTTTGTGGTTGCAAACAGAGTCAAGTCAGGAGAACTAGAAATCAGGATTCTGAGGGTTTTACCGTCCAAGTTAGACGTATAAACGGGTACTCGGAGAGCTACAATGAATATTGTAGTTATCAGGTGTATGGGTAGTACCTGACTTGAAAGCTGAGAGCCTAGACAAAATGTAGTTGATCCCTTGAGCTATCAGTTTAGCCTCGCCTCCTCCTCCTGTTTGAGTTTCCACATCATTACAGTGTCTAGAGTTAAGCATCAGTTCCTGCATAACTTAAAGATTTATCTACTTATTTACTTATTGTATGTATGTGAGTACATTGTAGCTGTACAGATGGTTGTGAGCCACCATGTGGTTGCTGGGAATTTGAATTCAGGTCCTCTGCTCCCTCTGGTCGGGCCCCACCCACTCCGGCTTATTTATTCTTGTATCTAAGTACACTGTAGCTGTCTTCAGACGCACCAGAAGAGGGCGTCAGATCTCATTATGGATGGTTGTGAGCCACCATGTGGTTGCTGGGGTTTGAACTCAGGAATCTTTGGAAAAGCAGTCAGTGCTCTTAACCTCAGAGCCATCGCTCCCCTACATAATTTAAGGCATTGCAAAATGAGAAAGGAAACCTCTTGCTAACACAAACAGAGCTTAAATTTTTTTTTTTACTTATATTTGGTAAGAATTTAGTGTTTCTTACTGCTATAAATAGGGACTTTGGTCATACGTCATTTATGAAATCTATCCTACTTACTGTAAATCTCCTATAGAGAGTGTCTCTGGTTTGGACTTTAAACAGGTCTCTCTATGTAGACCAGCCAGCCTTGAACTCCTAGAGATCCATTCATCAGTCTCTGCCAACCAAGTGCTGGGATTAAAGGTGTGCACCATTATGCTTGGCTAGACTTGGCTTCTGTGTCCCCTCTCTAAAGCAGCTCCTCTTTTTTTTGGGGGGGGGGTGTTTCGAGACAGGGTTTCTCTGTGTGGTCCTGGCTGTCCTGGAACTCACTCTGTAGACCAGCTGGCCTCGAACTCAGAAATCCGCCTGCCTCTGCCTCCCAAGTGCTGGGCAGCTCCTCTTTAAAACAAACAGGTTAGCTTTAGAGGGTATTTTGTCATAAACGGTGATAAATGATTATGAAGAGATATATTAAGAAACAAAGGCTGACTATGGTAATGGTAGCACACACCTGTAGCCCCTGCATTTGGGGACATCAGTCCTCCTTTTATAGTGAGAAGCTAGATGAGGGTGCTCACTATAGCCCAGCACCTGGGAGGCAGAGGCAAGCAGACAAGGCCAAGGGCAGCCAGAGCTCCACAGTTTTAGGCTAGCCAGTGCTGTGTGTGTGTGTGTGTGTGTGTGTGTGTGTGTGTGAGAGAGAGAGAGAGAGAGAGGGGGGGGGGACATAAAACAGTAAAACAAGCAGTGTTATTTAACTACCTCATGTAAAGCATGATGTTTGGTTAACTGACTTTTTCTGTGGAACTGATTAAAGGCGTGCGCCACCACCGCCCGGCCGAAAAATGCTTTCTTTTTTGTTTTGTTTTTTGTTTGTTTTTTGAGATAGGGTTTCTCTGTGTAGTCCTGGCTGTCCTGGAATTCACTTTGTAGACCAGGCTGGCCTCGAATTCAGAAATCCCACTCAGAAATCCCGCCTGCCTCTGCCTCCCAAGTGCTGGGATTAAAGGCGTGCACCACCACCACCACCACACTGGCGAAAAATGCTTTCTTAACAGACGTGATATATATATTTATAGAGTTCATATTTTAGACATACTAAAGCTAGTTAGATTTATATGTTCATTATAGTCCAGTTCTGTAAAGAAAATAAATCACTTTGACCTCTACTATGTCAAACATCCTTAGAAGAGCAGGCATTGGGATCTATTGGTATGACGGTCTCTATTGCTGAAGATGGAGTAGCGAACTAGAGTACCCCTGTGCAGCCGTTCCGGTGATGGGGAGTGCCATCCCCCAAGCTCCTCTATTGTTTGGCTAAGTCTCCGGTTGCATCCTTCTACTGCCAATTCACTTGGGGACGCATCAGCCTGTGAGTTCCTTGGAATGTCTTGTTTGTTTGTTTGTTTGTTTGTTTGTTTGTTTGTTTTTTCGAGACAGGGTTTCTCTGTATAGCCCTGGCTGTCCTGGAACTCACTCTGTAGACCAGGCTGGCCTTGAACTCAGAAATCTGCCTGCCTCTGCTGCCTCCCAAGTGCTGGGATTAAAGGTGTGTGCCACCACCACCCGGCTTTGGAATGTCTTTATGAGGCCCAGCAGGAATCCTTCCTTATATCTTGGGAGATTTATAATAGATCTTGTTGCTGCTAAATTGTCACAGTCCCACAGAGGGGTAAGTAAGATGAGAGGAACATCAAGACATGGACATTATGCTTGCAACCTTTCTTGTGGCTGCATCTTATTTCTTTAGTTTCAGTGTATCTAGAAAGACCTTAGGTGTTAGTTTGTCACAAGCACAAGTCCCATAGCAGCTACAAAAGCAGAGTAAAGGATGCATTGAAACAGTGTAGAGCAGTCCAGAAAAGAGAAGCCTCCACCCACGTGGGCCCCCACCACCACACACACACTCAAGCCCCACTGAGGCTTTGTTTGTTTCTTATTTCATTGTGTTCCTCTCTTTAGTGTCAGATATGGAAGCCACATCAACTTCCTTCTAGGTAGTCTAAGCTGAGTGTTAGCACACTCCAAAATGGAATTCTGTGTGTCTGTTTGTCTGTCTGACAACTTTGGAGGCCAGAGGACAACTTTTTGGAATTGATTTTCTACCATTTGAGTTCCAGAGATTGAACTCAAGTTGTCAGGCTTGGTGGTAAACACCCTGGGCCATTTTACTGCTCTCAAAATTGTTTTTCTTTGTCTGCTACTTTGTAGATAAGGGTTAAGATTCAGACATTTCAACAGTTGACCAACTTGATACCTTTGATATTCCTGGGAAGCTGCTGGACAGTTTTTCTAATATACAATGCCTCTCTTGAATTAAAGACCTCTGGTTATTGGTCTCTGTAGATAGCTTTTATTATGACATATGGGTGGATTTCAAGCAGGTCACTAAAGAGGAAGCATGTCTGTCATCATTCTGTATCTGGTGTGACTGGACATAGAAATCCAAAAGAATCAGGAGCTACAGATGGCGAAATAGCGCATCCTTGCTGGCTTCCCTGAGCTGATAGTTCTTTTCTTTAGATGTAATTATTTTATATGTATGAGTTTCGGCCTGCACGTACATGTGTCCATGGAGGGCAAATGAGGGCATTGGGTCCTTTGGAACTATAGCTACAGGTGGTTGTGATCCACCATGTGGGTTCTAGGAAGCGAACCCAGGTCCTCTGTAATTCAGACCAACAAGTACTCTGAATCACTGAGCCATCTCTCCAGCCCAACAATATGTTCTTTACACATATTTTTATTTTCACTAATGTGTATTTTGCCTGCGTGTGTGTGTGTGTGTGTGTGTGTGTGTACCAGATGTGTGTGGTCAGAAGAGGGCCTTGAATGCCCTGAAACTACAGATAGTTGTGAGCTTTGGGTGTTAGGAATTAAACCTGGGTCTTTCCTTGTAGGAGCCAGTGCTCTTAACCACTGAATCATCTCTCTAGCCCCTGAGATAATGTTTCTATATCTGTTCTAAAGCACACAAACACCATTCTTTTATTTTTTTTCACTGTGTGTGTGTGTGTGTGTGTGTGTGTGTGTGTTCAGTTCTCTCCTTCCACCATAGGGGTTCCAGGTATCAAAGTCAGATTGACAGACTTGGGGAGCAAGCTGCTTTACCTGCTGAACCCTCTTGCCACAAAAGCTACCCTCCTTCCAGGAGGTGGTGGCACACTCCTTTAATCTCAGCACTTGGGAGGCAGAGACAGGCAGATTTCTGAGTTCGAGGCCAGCCTGGTCTACAGAGTGAGTTCCAGGACAGCCAGGGCTGTACAGAGAAATCCTGTCTTTAAAAAAAAAAAAAAAAAAAAACCACTCTCCTGTCTCCTCCTCCCCTCACCCTCCCCTCCCCTCCTTTCCTCTTTTCTCTTCCATTTACCTGTCCTGTCCTGTCCTTTTCCTTTTTCTTATCCTTTATCGAGGCCTTGTTATGTACCCCTGGTTGGCTTGAAACTTGCTGTGTAGATCAGGCTGGCTTCCAACTCATGAGAGATCTGCCTGCTTCTGTCCCCAGAGTGCTGACATTGGAAGAGACATTCCTTCTAGACTCTTGTTATTTGGCTGTCCTGATTCTTTTGTGGATTAGGAGTCTTCTATTTCTCTATCTACATCGCTGTGTCTACATCCCAGGTTTTGCAGTAATTATTATTTGTTTGCTATTTCTTTTTAAGACTTTTTGGACTTCCTAAACTTACTTAACCAAAGAGTTGATAGGAATACTCCTCCCCTTCCAACCTGATTAACATTAGGAACTTGTTTACCTTCTCAGAGAGTTCTAGGGCAAGCAGCTAGACATTTCATTAAGTCCGAAAGCTGAATGGGAATTTATCTTTGACTTTGAAGTCAAATTAATGAGAAAAACTTCAAGTTGGTATGCTTTAAGTGTGGCTCAGAGGTAAAGAAAGATGGAAGAAATGAGTTATGTCTAATGAAGGGGATAAATACAGAATCCTAAACATAGCAAATTATTTTAATCCTGATATTTACATGTAGAAAATTGTTAGTCATTAGTGGAAAAAGGGTAGAATGAATATAGGAGGTCTCTTTTCCTGAATGTAATTTAGATTCATATATTAACCAGTGTTGAATAAACTGAGCAATTTTAGGGAAATATTGGGCCAGGTGAGTGACAGTTGCTCTAGTGCTTAGTAACTTGCCAACAACAGGAATTCTGATTGGCCTGAAGCCTAGTCTTATTGTACATTCCAGCCAATCAGGGGTTGGCTTAGTCATTGGAGCTAGTTTTTAAAAATTTGAGTACTGGACTCCTGCCTTTACTTTCTTGCTCTAGGACTTTAGAAGACTGGAGAACAATGGTGGGCTGCTGTGTGGGCGCCTTGTCGCCTGTCACAGAGTCCTGTTGAGGATTCACTGCTCTTACACCACCAGCGCTTTCTCCGCATTCTCCAGTGTTGAGTGATGTGGAAGTTCTGTAGACGGCGGTCCAGGTATTCCTCGAAGCCAAGGCTCATGAGTAGGAACAGGGTGCAGAGAGGCTTTTCCGGGCCACTGTTTGGACTGGCATGGCAGTGCTTTCTATCCCCAGCCAGCCAGAAGCTGTAGTTCAAATTTTATACCATGATGGGTAAAAGTGCGTGGATGAGCTGAGGGTGGTGGTGTGTAGTGGATATGACTTTTTTTTTTTAAGTATTTTTTTTATGATTTGTTTATTTTTTACTTCATGTGCATTGGTGTTTGCCTGTATGTATATCAGTGTAAGGATAATCAGATCCCCTGGAACTGGAGTTACAGACAGCTATGAGGTGTCAGGTAGATGCTGGGAATTGAACCTGGGTCCTCTGGAAGAACATCCATCACTCTTAACCACTGAGCCATCCCTCTAGCGCTGGATATGACTTTTCAAGTTTTAAGACTTTTCTATTGGTGGTTTTTTGTTTGTTTGTTTGTTTGTTTTTGTTTTTTGTTTTTTTGTTTTTCGAGACAGGGTTTCTCTGTGTAGCCCTGGCTGTCCTGGAACTCACTGTGTAGACCAGGCTGGCCTTGAACTCAGAAATCCACCTGCCTCTGCCTCCCAAGTGCTGGGATTACAGGCGTGCGCCACCACCGCCTGGCTTCTATTGGTGTTTGATGGGAAGGGAAGCTTAGTGGTCAAATAAGCAGTATTGGCCATCTCTTCTGAATCGATTGCCTTTTGACAATAGTGTGAGCAGGATTCTGCTGTTTCCTGCCTGAAAGTTCTTGCTTGGGCTGTTTGCTCTGAGAGAGTTGGTGCCTGTTGAAATGAGGACCCAAGAGAACTCTGTAAAAATGCCACTGGAGAGTCCATACTGCCCGCCCTCTGGTTTCCATGTGTATATTCTGTATCCTCCCAAACATGAGTGCATGAATGTGTGTGAGCAGTACGTGTGTGTCCAATCCAGGAGACCATGTTTCAACAAACAGTCTGATAGCTAGGGAGTGAGGAGCAAGTATCTCTTTAGAAAATACACATTCCTGTGTGCATGTCTGGGTTGTCATAGAAGAACCAAAAGATGGAAGATTCCAGGATATGAACATCATCCTCAGGCTAACACTGAAAAGTGGGTGTCTGTGTTCTCAGAATGGATTCAGAGAGGCTCAGTACTCAGCTCTCCTTGCCAAGAGGAAATAAAGGAGAAGTAGATGCCAGAACCCTGTGGTGCCTGTTAGTTATCGAGGTGGCTGCTTTTGTGACTGTTATGCCTTTGGTGATGGCAAGATTCGGATTGGAGGCGTTGGTGCATCACAACCCTGCTTCCCCTAAGACATAGCCAGCTCCAGCCAGTGCCTGGTGTCTTTCTCTCCTCCAGCAGTAGAGAGTGCTGCTGCCTTGGTAGATGTCACCACAGCTCCCTATAATAATGTACTTGGCCCTCTGGTTCTGACTCTGTTCATTCATTCATCTTGAATGTCCAGAGTCCATTTTGACTCATCTGTTCAGGAGTTTTCATCTTTGTCTTCCAACTTTCCTCTTTGGGAATAAGAGATTGTTTTGGGTTTGCTTTTTTTAAATTATGTTTTATTTTATATACATTGGTGATTTGCCTGCACATGTCTGTGTAAGGGTGTCAGATCCCCTGGAACTGGAGTTACAGTTGTGAGCTATCATGTGGTTGCAGGGAATTGAACCTGGGGCCTCTGCAAGAGCAGCTAGTGCTCTTAACTGCTGAGCCATCAATTTTTTAATTTTTGAGACAGGGCTGTACGGCATAGCCAAGGCTGGCCTAGAACTTTATAGTCCAGACTGGCCTTGGACTTTGTAGCAGACTGTCTGCTTCAGTGTCCTAAGTGCTAGATTTTATTGAGGTGGCTGCTTTTGTGACTGTTATGCCTTTGGTGATGGGATTTCTGTCAAGATTCGGATTGGAGGCGTTGGTGCATCACAACCCTGCTTCCCCTAAGACATAGCCAGCTCCAGCCAGTGCCTGGTGTCTTTCTCTCCTCCAGCAGTAGAGAGTGGTTATAAGCCACCTTATCTAACTGAGCAGTTTTAGTTGTGCTTTAAAAGTGAAATGGAGTTGCTGTTGGATCTGTCGCAGCTTCCCACACTGCCAATTGCCTGACAGTTAAAAATCCATCTCATTGCATCTCTACTGACCCTGGGGGGAAAAAGTATGACTCTGGAGTAAAAAAAGCACAATAAAGAACCTTGGGATTTTAAAAAAAGTGTGTGTGGGGGGAATAGATAACTAGTTACTGGGTAAAAGACCCTGGATAACAGGTTGCTTTCTAGTGGCTAGCGTTCACCCTATCTCTCTGGCTGGTACCTCACAGGCACTCCAGTATTTATAAATTTTTCACAAGTCATATGACATTCACTTATATGTATGAATGTCAAATTTATTTGTAGGTTAGAATTGATTTAATTTTTAAATATTTTTTAGAAAAATAAAGTGCCTTGTTGGTGGCATGGAGTAAACATGAGGCTCTTGAGCTCGTTGACTTTATTTTCATGAAGGTCAGAGAGAGTACAACATGAAATAGCCCTTGTGACATGCCATTGGGGACAAGAGGGCTGGGGAAGGGGGAGGAGGAAAGAATTTCTACTCTGACTGGCCACGATCCCGTAAATTCTGTAGGGTGGAGGATGTTTCTAGATCAACAAACAGCTAGTAAATCTGATTGACTAAAAGAAAGGAGGTGTCACAATTTAGAGCAAGGTAACATTGTAGAGGACAGTGGAGGAGTCTTGATTACTTGATGTGCTCCACACTGCAGTCCCAGCAGCCATGAGGAGAAGGGAATAGTCCTCCCCCGCTAAGTTTTTCTCTAAAATCAGAGGCTCCTGAACACTCCTTTACTCTCAGAAAATTAGAACATTTTGTCCTTAGCTATAATTTTAGCAAAACTAGATGTTTTGCTATGAATGTTACCTGAGAATTGGGGTTCCCTTTTGTTGATTTTTGGCTTCATAGATAAAAGATTTAAAAAACAGAGTAGAGGGGCTGGAGAGATGGCTCAGCGGTTAAGAGCACTGACTGCTCTACCTGAGGTCCTGAGTTCAATTCCCAGCAACCACATGGTGGCTCACAACCATCCCTAATGAGAAACAAACAAACAAACAAACAAAAAAGACCCCCAATGGGCCGAAGCAAGAGGGAGAAGAGAAGGGAGAAAAAAACCCAAACAAACAGAGTAGAATCAGAAGAAACTTTAAATTTGAGACAGAAATCATAGGTTAGGCAGAAAACACAAGGTAGACAGGATCAGAAATCTAAATCTCTGAAGCTGTGTGGGTGTAGGGCACACACGTTTAGTCCCAGCTCTCCGGAGGCAGAGGCAACCTGCTGTGTATCGTTCAGTATGGCCAGGGCTGTGTTAGAGAGACCCCATCTCAAAAAGGTCAAAGCAACAACGAGAGATCTCTGAAGCTGCCAGAGGAGAGGGGTGCAGAAGAGCAAGATAGAAAGCCTTGCCTTCTGAGCTACCAGCAAGTTTGTGAGTGGCTGGTAGCAAGCCGCCACATGGCATTGTGGAAAGGTCTTCATAAAAGAGTGACAATGTCCAGAGTGACAGGGCCAGCCAGCATACTTGACCAGTATCTAAAAGAAGAGATAAAAGAAGAAAAGGAAAGTTACACTTTTAAAGTTAGAACTCAGAAAAACCGACAGGCTTAGCAGTAAAGACCCACAGGTGCACTGGACAAGGGGCCTCTGTGGGTGTAAATATACTATTTAAAGGGCAGTTAGTCCTCTCTTAGCCTGCCAGGTGAGTCAGCTTTCTTGATGCGTGGTCTCTTGGCAGTCCCCATTGGATGGACTCCTAAGAGAAGGTGCAGCAGTGTCATGTGGCAGCTTATAACCTCATGTCCTGAGGTAGAGCTCGGATTCTGTTTTGACCTGTGGGAAGTAGTTTTCCTGAGTGGGTCTCATCTAAGCCTGCCACCTTCACCTTCCGTATGGTATTTAAATTTAAGGGGAGGCAAAGCTAATGGGGGGGGGATACCTCTTCAGTGACCTCTCACTTGCTAATGTCTGTCTAGTATTTAACAATAAAAAGTGTACCGAGCAGTGCAAAAAACCAGCAGTTCAGAAAACTCTGGAGTGTGCCTATTTAAAGAGAGTGTGTATCTCTCTTGATCTGAATTGTTATTAATGTGATTGGAGAAGCTCAACTTGATTTAAAAAATGTTTATCCCGGTCGGGTGGTGGTGGCTGCGGCGGCGGTGCACGCCTTTAATCCCAGCACTTGGGAGGCAGAGGCAGGCGGATTTCTGAGTTCGAGGCCAGCCTGGTCTACAGAGTGAGTTCCAGGACAGCCAGGGCTATACAGAGAAACCCTGTCTCAGAAAAAAACAAAACAAAAAAAATGTTTATCCCAGTTTATTTCCTGTTGATGTCATAAGTGCCTGGCCAAAAGCAACTTTGGAAGGAAAGAGGCCACACTCCCAGGTCACACTCTGTCACTGAGGGAAGTGAAAACAGAAACTTGAACAGAGCCGTGGGGTGCTGCTTCCTGCCTTGCTCAGCCTGCTTTTTATACAACCAAGACCACCAGCCACGATAGCACTCACAAGCTCGCCTTGTCACAGGACAGTCTCAGGAAGGCATTTTCTCAGTTCAGGTTCCCGCTTCCCAGATGACTCTAGCTTGTATCAAGTTGACAAAAACAAAAAGCGCCTAACCCATCCAGTATTCTAGCAAACACTTGAAGTAAAAGTGAAGCTGCAGTGCTTGTCATGTAAAAATCCAATCCGTGCTTGCTGGTTACAGATGTTGTGCAGTGGCTGAAGGAATTTTTCCCTTCCTTCCTCCATATGATACAGCTGATGAAGAGTCTCACCCCTAGGGGCTGGAGAGATGGTTCAACCATAACTCCAATTACAAGGGGTCAGAACTCTCTTCTGGCCTCTGAGAGCACTGGGCACACAAGGGATGCACGGGTACACATGCAGATGAAAACACCTTTACACATTAAAAGCTGAATTTTGGAGCCGGGCAGTGGTGGCGCACACCTGTAATCCCAGCACTTAGGAGGCAGAGGCAGGCAGATTTCTGAGTTCGAGGCCAGCCTGGTCTACAGAGTGAGTTCCAGGACAGCCAGGACAACACAGAGAAACCCTGTCTCGAAAAAAAAACCAAAAAAAAAAAAAAAAAAAAAAAAAAAAAAAAAGAATTTTAAAAAGATCTTACCTTCGGGGTAGATGTGGCTCTGTGTAAACACTTTGGTGTATGTACACAGTCTGTGACACACACGTGGAAGTCACGGGACAACTCTGGGGAGTCTGTTTTCTCTTTCCACCATGTGGGTCCCAGGGCTCAAAATCAGGCTTGGTGGCAAGTGCTTAACCCCCAACCATCCTGCCAGCCTAAGGAGGTTTTTAAAAGCTGCCACCCAGTGAATCTAGTGTCTGATAGAGGCTGACTAAAGGTTTGAATGTCTTTGTAATTGCTAAAAGTTAAGTTGACCTAAGGCAGAATTGCTTAAGTGTTTATCTTGGAGGTATTTAGAGAGAAAATGGACATTTTATGGGGCATTTCTGTTAGGATAGTTGCAGTGTCGGCCATGCATTTTTAATTAATGTTTTTTTTTTTTTTTTTTTTTTTTTGGTTTTTCGAGACAGGGTTTCTCTGTGTAGTCCTGGCTGTCCTGGAGCTCACTCTGAAGACCAGACTGGCCTCGAACTCAGAGATCCGCCTGCCTCTACCTCCCAAGTGCTGGGATTAAAGGCGTGCACCACCAACGCCCGGCTTAATTAATGTATTTTTAATTCAGCGAGCTGTAAATGTGCAAAGTTGGGTGGGGATAATAAGCCTAAATTGTCTGATTTGATCACATGATCCTGCTAAGAACTTTGTAATGCCAAATGATTCTTCAGCAGTACTTGTGAGAGTAATTAGCAGCAATGAATGAACAGCAGATTCAGAGTATACCTACAAACTCAGGCACAGATTGTAACAGATGCAGTGTGGATGCAGTGAGTTTTCAAGGCTGCAGGTTTCTGACTGGTGAAAAAAATACATTTTAAAACAGCAATGTATACGATGAGAAGACTATTGAGTTTGCCCATCTTTGTCAAGAAGGGTGCTCATCTGGGGATGACCATTTGAATGCATGCAAAGAGAATCTGTTTGCAGCCAGGCATGGTGGCACACAACTGTAATCCCAGCACTAGGGAAGCACAGTCATATGAATATCTCTGAGTTTAAGGTTAGCCCAGTCTGCCGGGCGTGGTGGTGCACGCCTGTAATCCCAGCACTTGGGAGGCAGAGGCAGGTGGATTTCTGAGTTCGAGGCCAGCCTGGTCTACAGAGTGAGTTCCAGGACAGCCAGGACTACACAGAGAAACCCTGTCTCTAAAAAAAAACAAAAACAAGGTTAGCCCAGTCTACATATTGAGTTCCAGGCCAGCCAAGGCTACATAATGAGGCCTTATCTCAAAAACAGGGTGTGGGGGGCGAAAAATAAATTTTAAAAAATTCTGCTCATGTGGGTGGGGGGGTGTATGTGGTGAGGCACCACACAGGACAACTCTTAGGAAACTCCTCTCTGCTTCCATGTATTGAACTTGGTGGTCAAGTTTTCAAGCTCGGTTGTAAGTACCATACCAGGTGAGCGTCTCACTGGCCCCGTGCTTTGTTTCTGTAGCTATTTTCAGCAGAAGTGGTTGTTAGTGATTCACATCAGAATCGTTTCCAGCATCCTTGAATCAGAGCCATTGTGCTTATAATGTTTGAAGTTGACCCAAGGGTTGGATGGGAAATTGGATAAATTGCTAATTTTATGTAGCCAGGCCTGGTGTTGAAGGCCTATAACCTCAAGCTATTTAAGTGGCTGAGTTGGGAGTTCAAGGCCAACCTGAACAATTAGTGAGATCCTGACTCTAACAAGTATAAAGAAGTGTGATATAGCTCAGTACAATATTTTGTTCCCAGTAAAATATAAAATAAAATATTCTGTGGTCATTGCAATGGTATATACATACTGGTATAGACCCTAAAATATTAAAGCAAAAGATCCACATCCAGAACTGTCCTGATGGTGTTAGCAACTGCGAACACATCTCTTGTGCTTTTAATACTTTCAGTCTAGATGTGCACGGGCCTTCTGAAGCAATGCTGTGGCAGGCCCTCCTTTTGTCTCCCAACAAAGAGAGCAGCAGTCAGGCACTGCATGGTATAAAACATACTATGTTTTACCTAACACAGAGTTATCTTGGGAGAAACGTAAAATTTTTTATAAAAAGTAAAAATTAAAAAGACCAAACAAAACAAGAGAACCAAGAACAAAGGCTGGGCTCTGCATGCACACGAGGTCCTGAGTTCAATCCAGCACAGATTAAGATTGATACGGTGGCACAATTTAGGAGGCTGAGTAAGAAGGACCAAAAATTCAGGGTCACTCTTGGCTTTGCAGTGAATTTGAGGTCAGCCTGGGCAAAGCAGATAAAGCAAATGAAAACAAGGAACCTGCAAAGGCTTCTAGAAGCTATGGAAGCTATGGAGTTACTGAGGTGCCTCCCCGTATCTCTGCAGTGCATGACTGCTGCTCTCTTTATTGGGAGACAAAAGGAGGGCCTGCCACAGCATTGCTCCAGAAGGCTCTATGTGTAGATCAGGCTACCCTCAAACTCACAGAGACACACATACTTTTTCCTGCTGAGTGCTGCAAACTTAATGTCATGCCCATAGAAAACAATCTCTTTCAAGTCTTCCTTTCTCGGTACTGATGTGCTTTAGCAGGTTCATATTGAAACCTCATTTAGTTATCAACTAATTAATAGCCCTGGCAGCAGGGACGGATGCCACCTCTAGGTTTTCCTTAGTCCCAGGGTTAATAGCTCTTCTTTGCCAGACCTCTATTGACCCCGCGCCCTTCCATCACTTTGCTGTAAGGGCAGTTTGAACAGTTTCAGCCTTCTCAGGACTTGAACTGTTTAGCTCTGGAATTGATCCTGATGGCCCCGACAGATTCCAAAGACCCCCTCTTCCTCCTCTGGTCTCAAAGGGTCGGACCCCTTGGTCTTGTGTGTTTGGGGAGATCCAAAATGATGATGGGCTTCTCTTGGGACATAGGACCTGGATGCAAAAAAATGAGCATCGGTCTAAAGTGCCAAGTGCCCGAGCCTGTTGTGTAGGCAGCTGCCAATCAGCCTGTTGTGTAGGCAGCTGCCAATCAGCCGCGCTTCTACGAAAATACGGCCTTTTCATGCAACTGGGGATAGCTAATTCTGGCCTGATGTGCAATGTGAGGTTAAAAACATGGCAACGTGTCACAACACAATTCTTGTTCGTTTGGCTGTGGGCTGACTCCACATTACTTGCTTTGTTTGCTCTAAAATGGAATCTACTCACCATTTACTAAAATGAAATGCGTTTCTTGGGGGAGGCAAAGTCCATCCATGGGTCTCGCATCTTAAAGAGAAAGGCACCCCATTCCTCGGTGGCTGGTTCCTGCGGACCTCATTGTGCTTAAGTAAATCCAGATTTCAGCCCTAGGACAGATTTTCACACCAAAGCTGTTTGTGTCTTAAAGGATTTTTTTATTGTCTTTGCCTCACTTCCAGTAGTATAGATCAGTCTCTCAGTATCACAGAGGTGGTGAGCATTAGAAAGCTTAGATAGTACATGACTTTGGATTCTTACAAACATGGCCACTCCCTCACCTTGGGCAAGTTATTTAAACTCCAGACTTACTCAAGGGAGGTGGAGCACCAGACAGTGAAACTTGGCTAGTTGTGCATGGAGATGACGGGCTCATGCCTGCTCGTGACTTCCCCTGGAATCATTCGGCTTACTTTAGAGGCCAGCAGGGCGCCAGGCACCATGGGAGCAGTGCTGAGGAAGGACCACCAACCAGTAGCTCTGGGTCCGCTTCCTGTTAGTACTAAGCTTTGTGCTGCTGGCACAGTGGCTGGGCGCTGTGGGTTTCCTCAAGGATCTGGCTGTTCCTAGTCACGGCTGACTGAAAAAGCAGCTAGATTTTAGTTGCAGATGGGTTAGTATCTATGCCAGAGTTTACTACATTTCTTACACATTTCAGCTTCTGGAATCCAGTGTAGGGGAAGCCCATGGAATCGCTTGGCATGTCTGCTCTTAAAACATAAGCTTTTCCTAGAGTTTTTATGGCACTTTGCTTAATTTATGTGTAGACGAATTTTGTATATTGGATTGAAAGATTTCAGTTGAAACTCGTAAGTCTTGCAGGTGAGGGAGGCTGTTCCTGGGTTCTTTTTTTGTTTGTTTGGGTTTTTTTTTTTTTGTTTTTTGTTTTTGGTTTTTTTTTTGTTTTTGGTTTTGGTTTTGGTTTTGGTTTTGGGTTTTTTTTTTTTTTTTTTTTTTTTTTTTTTTTTGAGACAGGGTCTTTCTGTGTAGTCCTGGCTGTCCTGGAACTCACTCTGTAGACCAGGCTGGCTTCGAACTCAGAAATCCACCTGCCTCTGCCTCCCAAGTGCTGGGATTTTTTTTGGGGGGGGGGGGGGGGGGTTTCGAGACAGAGTTTCTCTGTGTAGTCCTGGCTGTCCTGGAACTCACTCTGTAGACCAGGCTGGCCTCGAACTCAGAAATCCGCCTGCCTCTGTTTCCCAAGTGCTGGGATTACAGGCGTGCGCCACCACGCCCGGCAGTTCCTGGGTTCTTTTAGGAACACATGGCCTTTTTATAGCATTGTGACAGTTAGTATAATGAGCTTTTTCAGGCCGATTTCTACCCAGCAGAGTTTAAATCCGTCAACATTAGTAGGTCACCCCATTTTCCTCCTTTCTTCCTGTAGTCTTTTCATGTCAATGGGGCTTACCAGAACAGTGTTGGGGAAGGGTAAAAATAGAGGGAGCTTTGCCAGGTTGAAATATGTAAGAAACGACCCACAGAGCTCTCCTCTGCTGTGTCATAGGATCTAGCTGCAATCTCCTGGATCATCGCCGGGGAGCTGTTGCTGCTGGGGATTGATCAGGGACCAGTCCTGTCCTGGCGGGTTCAGATCCCCAAGTTTGAGCCCCAGTACTAGAGCGGGACACCAAACACCTTTGTTTCTCCTCTAGGCAGCCCTGACCTGACTTCCCTTTTGCATATGGCTATGGCAAGTAGGAAAGGAAACAAAAATTTATAAAAGAAACATGCTTAAATACTTAGTTAAGTTTCAGTAAAGAACCTGTGTACCATTCAGTTTGGGAAATGGGGTGTTTTGAGCACTTCTTGTTTTCCCCCTCTGAGACAAGGTAGCCGTGACTGGTCTGGAGCATACTGTGTGCTATATAGACCAGGCTGGCCTCAAGGTCACAGAGATTTACCTGCCTCTGCCTCTGCCTCCACACCCAGCTGCTTTGGGTACTTTTGATAGAGTTTTCTAGTTTGCTCTTTTCAGATGCTGTTTGTTGCTTCGTGACTCGAACCCCGGCTGGTGGGTGGATGGTGAAAAGGTTCACAAGCACCTCACCACACAAGGTGGAGGAAAGAGGGAGGGAGAGGCTCCCTGGTGTCAACTTTGCTCTGTCTTCCCTCTTACACAGTACACTGTCACTCCTTAGTCACATACTTCCAACACACTTCCAGCTGTTCTTCCAGTGACAAATGGGGGAAATCACTTTCAGGAAACTAAATTATTAAGCCTTTTTTTTTTTTTTTTTTTTTTTTTGGTTTTTTTTTTTTTTTTTGAAACAGGGTTTCTCTGTATAGCCCTGACCTGGAACTCACTCTGTAGACCAGGCTGGCCTCAAACTCAGAAATCCGTCTGTCTCTGCCTCCCAAGTGCTGGGATTAGAGGCATGCGCCACCACCATCCAGCAATTTTTAAGATTCCTAAGGCTGTGTCCTATTTCATACAGAGAAGTCAGTTGTCCCCAGTGGAAATTACCTATAAATGTTTTTCCTAGAAGTTTGCAAATATTGAAGTATCACAAGTTTATAATCCTAGCACTTGGTAGACTATAGCAGAATTGCCACAAATTCAAGGCCAGCCTGGGCTACATGTTAGGACACTGCCTTGAACCCAGCCCTTAAAAAACAAAACAAAAAAGAGGTGGTAGTTGTGTCATACTGGAAAATTAAGTGCTGTCTTTCAGTGGCTCACTTACTAAGCATATGTTTGTTTGTTTGTGAAAGATTTATTCATTTTATTTATATGAGTACAAGGTTACTGTCTTCAGACACACCAGAAGGAGGGTATCAGATCCTATTGCAGATGGTGGTGAGCCACCATATGGTTGCTGGGAGTTGGAACTCAGGACCTCTGGATGAACAGGCAATGCTCTTAACTGCTGAGCCATCTCTCCAGCCCATGTGTTTGTTTTTTTTTTAAAGATTTGTTTATTTATGAGCACACTGTTACTGTCTTTAGACACACCAGAAGAGGGCATCAGATCCCATTACCGGTGGTTGTGAGCCACCATGTGGGTGCTTGGAACTGAGAGGACCATCTCTCCAGCCCCTGGTTTTGTTTTTTGAGACTAGTTCTCAGGTAATGCAGATGTCCTCAAACTTGATGTGTAACCAGGTTTGGCTTTAAAATCCTGATCTCCTGTCTCTACATCCCAAGTGCTAGGATTGTAGGCATTTGATACCATACCTGGTGGGGTTTGTTTTGTCCTAATTGTGTTGTTTTAACAGAGTTTTGCTCTGTGGCACAGGCTGGCTCCAAAATCACAGCAGTTTTTTGTCTCAGCCTCTCCAAACTAAGGGATTTCAGGTGTGGACTACCATGCCCAGCTGAAAGGAGTTCTCCTGATTTCGTTTGAATGTCTGAATAGATTGTGAAGGGATTGAATCATTTCATTGAACCTCTTTGGGGTCTATTGGCCTGTTGGACAGTATCACACTAATATGAAGCTTGGCTCTTCTGAGCTCATCCCTGAGGTATAGTGATGACTCTCCTTTTCCTTTTCAGGGAAGCAGAATCCTTTAAGGAACAAGGGAATGCGTATTATGCTAAGAAGGACTACAACGAAGCTTATAACTATTACACAAAAGCCATAGGTAAGGGTTGCAGCAGGCCAGTCACTTGCCAGACGTTGTAAGTGGTTCCTGCCTAAGAAGCCGCCCTTCGTGGGCTCTAAGTTCGTGGCTCCCTCATCCCGGCAGCAGGGTTTCTGACTATGATGCCCAACATGTGCATCTGATGATTGATGCTTCCTTCTCCCTCTTAGGAAATAGAAATGAGTCTTATCTCCGTGTTCTTAATATGCCAGCATATTTTATTTTCCTTTAAGACAGTTTCATGTAGACCAGCATTGAATTTGCTTATAGTTGAAGATGGCCTTGAACATAGACAGCATTGAGCTCACGTACATGTCACAAACACTTAGTTCACTAAGCACATTGGCCCTCTCTACCCCCAAAAAGGCAGTTCAAAGTCATAACTTTTCTCTTGTGTTGTGGTGCTGGGGATCAGACCTTTTTGAATGCCTGTGTAAAAAGGCTCTACCTTTGTACTATAGGCCAGCCCCTAGAGCTGCAATTAAAAAACTGGATGCATAGATGCTCGTCTAGTTTGCCTGTGGGCAATCTTTAAGTGTCAGAATGGGAGGGGGTTTGTGCAGCACTGGAGTACTGGACTGCACTTGTTCTCAACTCCCTGTTCACCCCTCGGCCCTTTATCATTATTTGTGTGAGGGAATGTGCGTGTGCATGTGCATGCATCCGAACATACATACGTGCTTGCAATGGCATGTGTGTGGAACTCGGGATAATTTGGTGCGGGTGGTTGTTTCCTTTAGCCATGTGGACCATATGAAATCTCGGGTCATAAGGCTTGATGACAAGTGCCTTTACCTGCTGAGGCTGGCCCTGTTTTTTAAAATTAAATTTATTGTTTTTTAAAAACAAAAACGAAAAAACCTTGGAAGTAAAAATCATAACATGCTGAACCTAATGAGCCCCCATAGTTACTGTAGGCGTTCCGAAGCTGCAGAGCTTCACATTAGAGTTTTATACTTTTGCTCTCAAGTACATTTTTAATAAACTTACCCACTACCAAAAACCAAATAATTCTTTTCTATAGCTTGTGCCATTTCCTGTATTCAGTTTCTACTTGGGCCAGGGAGTTAGTTACCCTTTCTTGTTTTCTTTCTGCATGTTACACTGTACATTTGTTTATGTGTGTATATAAGTTATAGATTAGGATCTTCATGTGAGGGAGCCCATAGTTTTTTCTCTTTCTGAGACTGTGTGACAGAGTATTACACATTCTAAGATCTTCCATTTTTGTGTCTGCATTTTCTTAAGAGTGGAACAGGATCCCGTTTCTTTAATTCATATTTATGTGTGTCTGTGTTTATGTGTTGTGTATTTCTATTATCCATCCGTCTGTTGATGGATATCTAGGTTTATTCCAGTTCTTTGCTGTGGCCAGTAAAGCAACAATAAACATGAGGATATACATCCTCTGTCATAAAATGTACAGTTCTCTGGGTATACATATGCCCAGGAAAGAAAGATCTGGTTCTTGTGGCAGTTATATTTTGATATTCTTTTTCAGAACTCTTGAAATTGATTTCCACATTGGCTGTATTAAATTGCATCACCCCCCACCCCTGACACACACACACACACACACACACACACACACTCACACACAGAGTGAACAAGCTTTCTCCACATCCCTCCAACAGTTACTATCAGCTTTGTAGATGATAGTCACTTTGGGATGAGGGGACATCTCAAAGTCATTTAAATGTTTTTTTGTTTGTTGGTTTTGGTTTTGGGTTTTTTGTTTTGGTTTTGTTTTGAGACAGAATTTTTCTGCATAATAATAGCCCTGGCTGTCCTGGAACTCTCAGAGATTTTCCTGCCTCTGCCTCTGAGTGTTGGGGTTAAAGGTCTGCTCCTGGCTCTGATATTTCATTTGAGACAGGCCGGCCTGGAACTGGCAGAAATCCTGCTTCAGCTTCCTATGCCCCGCTCCCTTC
Organism: Apodemus agrarius; assembly: GCA_964023405.1. NCBI lineage: Eukaryota > Metazoa > Chordata > Mammalia > Rodentia > Muridae > Apodemus > Apodemus agrarius. The sequence continues at coordinate 87,357,260 of OZ030015.1, read as the reverse complement.
AACGTGTTTATGTTTGATTTTTTTTTTGACATAATTTTCTTATTCTCTCCCCCCCCCCTACTTTTTTGGTTTGGGGTGTGTGTGTGTGTATGTGTGAGAGAGTGAGAACATGTGGAGGCCCAAGGTTAATGTTAGGGATCATCCTTGATTGCTTTTCTGTGTTATTCATGGAGGCAGTGAGTGTCTCAGTAGAGTCTGGAGCTAATTACTAGGGTTAGTCTTGAGAGCTAGTTTGTTTGGAGGTCCCCTTCTCTCCCTTCAAGGCTGGAGTTCCAGGCAGGTCCCCATGCTTGCCCAGGATTTATTTGGCTTCCGGAGACCTAGACATAGATACTGGCACTATACGACAAGTTTAGCTACTGAAACATCTCTCTAGGCCTCCCATAAAATGGTCTTGTGAGAGGTGGCCTGTGGTTAGGATCAGTGGCCTGTGCTGAGCTTCGTTTTGTCTCACTATGTAGCCTTGGCTGCCTCGGAACTGGCTCTGTAGACCAGGCTGGTCTTAGACTTCTAGAGATCTGCTGCTGTCTCTGGAATGCTGGGATTAAAGTGTGAACCACTATACCCACATGAACTTTCTTTTTACAAATTTTATGTTTTTGATTTTGTTATGTGTTTTGAGTGTTTTGCATGTATGTTTGTGCACCACCTGCGTGTTTGGTACCAACAAAAATCAAGAGGGTATTGGATTTCATAGAACTGGCATTACAGATGCTCATGAGCGACCATGCAGGTCCCAGGAGTCAGACCCAAATCCTCTGTAAGCACAGCAAGTGCTCTTAACTGCTGAGCCATCTCTCCAGCCTCTGTGCTGAACTGTTTCTGTCCTATGTCTCTCCTGTAGATATGTGTCCTAACAATGCCAGCTATTACGGCAATCGAGCGGCCACACTGATGATGCTTGGACGGTTCCGGGAAGCCCTTGGAGATGCACAGCAGTCAGTGAGGTTGGATGACAGTTTTGTCCGGGTATGTAATGGAGCTCTGCTGAGGAGTCTGGTACAGAACCTTACAGCTTACAGCCTTACAGCTGCTAACCACCAGGGGCATTCCTCTTCTCACTGCGACAGCCACAACCATCTCCTAAATGCGACTATGTCCCCTGAAAATTGAGTGCTCCCTCTGAGAACCTCTGCCCTGCCTTTTCACTGTGTGTTGGTGTCTAGACTGTTTGCTGTTGTTGTGATTTCTTTCTGCCTGTGCAGTCATGTTCCTTTTCTTCCTCTGTGCTCTTTCTTCTAGGGACACCTCCGAGAAGGCAAGTGCCACCTCTCACTTGGGAATGCAATGGCAGCATGTCGTAGTTTCCAGAAAGCCCTAGAACTGGATCATAAAAATGCGCAGGCACAGCTAGAGGTAGGTCTGTTCTGCTCCTGTGAGAGGTGGGGACTGGGGGTGGGTGGGCGGTGGGTCCTGGAAAGAACAGTGACCCATAAGGCAGGCCTGGCAGTCCCACTCACAGAGCCACACTTAGCCGACTCTAGGCAAACCTCGTAATCTCTGGAGCTGTTTCCTTAACTGTTGAGTGAGTTTTCGGAGATCACTGGGCAAATAGACATTGTGCTTCAAGGGACTAAGACACATAACAATAAAGCATTGAATCAAGTCAAAGCTGGGATGTAGCCCAGGTTCAGAACAGTCATCTAGCATGTTCTGACTCTGGCTCTCAGACCTTGGTTTTGTCAGAAAGAGCTTGAGCTTAGCACACGTCTTTCAGTTCCACCTTTGTAGTAGGGGCCTGGCTGCATTGAGTGAGCATCGAGAACTGGCCCGCCTCTGGCTTGCGTGGTTCATATTTTGTGTAACTAGTTCTCTGTCTACTATCTTCCTGACAGGAAGTCCACGTTAAACAAAAAATTTGGGTCTTGCCCTTTTCTGTTTTCTTTTGAAAGATAGGGTCTCAAGACTGGAAATATACCTCACTGGACAGAGTGCTCTGAAGGAGTCTGTTTGTTACTAACTTTATGTGTATTGCTATGAGAGTATCAGACCTTCTGGAACTGGAGTTACATCATGAGCCACCATGTGGTTGCTGGGAATTGAACCCAGATCTTCTGGAAGAGCACCCAGTGCTCTTAACTGCTGAGCCATCTCTCCAGCCCTGTCACCAGCTTTTTTTTTGTTTTTGTTTTTGTTTTTGTTTTTTTGTTTTTCGAGACAGGGTTTCCCTTTGTAGCCCCAGCTGTCCTGGAACTCACTTTGTAGACCAGGCTGGCCTCAAACTCAGAAATCCGCCTGCCTCTGCCTCCCAAGTGCTGGGATTAAAGGCGTGCTCCGCCACCGCCTGGCTCCTGTTACCAGCTTTTTAAGGAAATGTTTAATTCTTCTTTTCCTTGGAGTTGAGGTTTGTTTTTTTTGAGGCAGGGTTTCTCAGAATATCCCTGGCTGTTCTAGAATTTGTACTGTACACCAGGCTAGCCTTCAACTCACAAAGATCTTCCTGCCTCTGCTACCGGACTGCTGGGATTTAAGGGCTGCATCACAACTGCAGCTCCTTTTTAAAAATTTATATGTATATGTGCTCTTGTATGTGTGAGGGCAAGCTTGTCCTGGCTGTGGCAGTCATGTTGGAGGTCAGGGTTATTTCCTAAAAGGTCATTTCTCATGTTCTACCTTGTTTGAAACGGTGTCTCTCGTTTTTTGTCTTGAGACAAGAGTCTCACTATGTGTCTATGAGTGACCTGGTACTGGATGTATAGACCAGGCTGCCCTTTTCCTCTCAAGGGTTGGGATTAAAATGAACACTACAGTGACCAGCAAGATAGAGTCTCTGTGCTTGCTCCCTACTCCTCTCAGCTGACACTACGGCGGCTGGAGATTCTGTTATTCCCGGCCATCTCGCCGTAGCAGCACTGGGTCTATATATACACACTGCCATGTCTTGGTTAACATGGGTTATGGTATTTGATTTCTTGTATGGCAAGTGTTTACACACTGAGTTATCTCCCTAACCTTTATTTTGTTTATATATTTATATATGCATGCCACCTGTGTCCACAGAAGTCAGAAGAGGGCATCAAATCCCCCTGGGGCAGGAGTTACAAGTTACAAGCTGTCCAGCTTGGATGCTGGGACTAAACTCAGTACTGTGGAAGAGCAGCAAGAGCCCTTAAACACTGAGCTGTCTCTCCTGTGTCCTGCCCATACTCCCAATGCCCCCCCCCCACACACACACACACATACACCCTTTACTGGGTTTTAGACCAGGTCTCTCTCTATCTGTATCTGTGATTCACTGTATAATCCAGTTAGCGGTGAACTTGCTATTCCCTGACTGCTAGCATTACAGACACGTAGCACCATACCTGGCTCTTTTTTTTTTTTTTTTTTAAGACTTATTTACTTATTTTATTTATATGAGTACACTGTAGCTGTCTTCAGACACACCAGAAGAGGGCAGCAGATCTTATTACAGATGGCTGTGAACCACCATGTGGTTGCTGGGAATTGAGCTCAGGACCTCTAGAAGAATAGTCAGTGCTCTCAACCACTGAGCCATCTTTCCAGCACCCCCCCCCTTTTTTTTTTTTTTTTTTTTTTTTTTTTTTTTTTTGGTTTTTTGAGACAGGGTTTTTCTGTGTAGCCCTGGCTGTCCTGGAACTCACTCTGTAGACCAGGCTGGCCTCGAACTCAGAGATTCGCCTGCCTCCACCTCCCAAGCGCTGGGATTAAAGGCGTGCACCACCACCGCCCAGCCATGCCTGGCTCTTTGGTATATGATTCTTTTTTTCCTTCTTTCCTTTGTCAGGATAGGGTTTCACTATGTAGCTGTGTAGCTATGGCTGGCCCTAACTCACACAAATGTACCTGAGTCTGTCTTTCAAGTGTTAGGATTGAAAGTGCTTGCCACCATGCCCAGCTTCTGTGGTTTTAAAAAGTTGCATTGTTGAGACATTCTCACTATATAGCTCTGGCTGTTCTTGATCTCATTATGTAGACCAGGCTGTTCTTAAACTCGAGAAATTTGCCTGCTTCTACCTCTTGAGTGCTAGGATTACAGGTGTGTACTACCACACCTGGCCTCAATATTCATTCTCTCTCTTTCTCTCTCCCCTTCCCTCTTTTTGCTTATCAAGATAGGGTTTCTCAGTGTATCCCTTGCTGTCCTAGACTTGCTTTGTAGGCCAAACTGGCCTCAGACTCAGAGATCTACCTCCTGAGTGCTGGGATTAAAGGTGTGCACCCCCACACCCAGCTTCAGTGATATTCTTGAAAGAAGGAGTTCATCTGGGTCTCAGTGACAGTTATGACTGTTGAACCTAAACTTCATTTTTTTTTTCCTGGTGTAGTTCAAGAACGCCAATGCAGTCATGGAGTATGAGAAAATAGCAGAAGCGGATTTTGAAAAGCGAGATTTCCGGAAGGTAAAGTGGGAGTGATTAGAGCCTCCTCTCCTCTGGGCTGTGATAATGCAGAACAATCTAGTACATTGTCATTCGAATTTGGCTCTGACTTTTTCTTTCTTTCTTTGGTTTTTTTTGTTTGTTTTTTTGTTTGTTTGTTTGTTTGTTTGTTTTGTTTTTTTGGTTTGTTTGTTTGTTTTTTGAGACAGGGTTTCTCTGTGTAGCCCTGGCTGTCCTGGAACTCACTCGTAGACCAGGCTGGCCTCGAACTCAGAAATCTGCCTGCCTCTGCCTCCCAAGTGCTGGGATTAAAGGGGTGTGCCACCACCGCCTGGCTGACTTTTTCTTTCTTAAAAGTATTTTTTGCTAAGTTGCTTTATTAATTTTATTTGGCTTTTCAATAAGGAGCAAAAGTCAGCTTGCTTCTATTCCCATGGGTTCTGTCAGGTAGTATCTCAGAGCTATACTAATTAAGGAAAAGCCAGCTGAAAATAAATGCTGGCATTGAATAATCCATTTTATATGATTAACTTGCTTCTAATGGAGTAGGTGCTATAAATAAGACGGGAGAAACCCTTGTGACATTTTTGGAGTGTGTGTAACCTGTTACCATCACCTTTCTCTGTAGTCGGCCAACCTCAGCTTCAAAGTGTTAGGATTACAGCATGAGCCCCTACTACCTTTTTGATGTTATTTTAGGTCTTATGTGTAGCTCAAGGCCTCTTGTGTGGCCTGAAAGTTGGCAGTCCCCTGCTGTCACTATACCCAACTTGGTGTTAGACTTTAATCAACTTCACAGTATGTGGTAGGCTTTACAATCTATGTGTTAAAGGGGTTGGTGTATCTGAAATAGGGAACAAGTGTGAAAATTCCAGGATTTTTCTAGACCTTGGAGTTAAGCCTGAAGTATAGATCTCCCTGTTTTTAGATAGTCGTAAGTGCTAGCTTTCACTAAAGAATCAAAGTAGGAAGCAGAAGATTGCCAGAGGTCAGAAATCCACATTAGGAGATTTATGGACTCCTTCAACAAGGCAGTTTTAGTCCAAAAGAAGAGTTGTTGCATCATATGTAGGAGTTTGCATAGGACTTTCAGTGGCGGCTGTTCAGGAAATGTTTTGGGGAACAAGTAAGCATCCTTTTTGACTCTCATACTGTGAGGGCTTTTATTTGGGAATAAATATATCTGATTAGTTTATGCAGATTTCAAACATTAACTTAGGTTCTTCTGCCCATTGGTTTTGCTAATCATAATGTCTCTGTAGTGGTGTGTGTGTGTGTGTGTGTGTGTGTGTGTGTGTGTGTAAAGCGGTTCTAACTACGGTCACGTTTTTTTCCCTGAGGCTCACATAGGCAAAAGCTTTGTCCTAAAAGGCAGTCTTTTGGGTTTCTTCTCTCTTGCTCACTCTGGAGCCAGAATCCTGAGTTTGTGACAGAATCCTCTGTTTGTGACATCCCAGCCCCCCCACTCTAGCTCATGGTGATGTCACAAATGAAGAATTATGATCCTGGCAGGGGAAACAGATGAACTTGGAAGAAACAAAGATCTTCTTTGCCTGCAGCTGTCCCTACTGGGGATGTACATGGTGGGGGGTGGCGATAAGCATTGCTGGGCCTCAACTGATGTTCCTCACGCCCGAGCAGAGCCAGCTCTGCATAGAACGGTGTGCCTGTGAGCCTAAGGGCGTGGCTGCTCCACTCTCACTGGCTTTGCCTCTTTGTACCTCAGTTGTCATCACTGTCCTTAGAACTTCCAGTGACCTGTGCCACTAAAGGAACGCCTTCTTGTCATTGCTGCATTGGCAGGACAGAAAGTGTCAGTGAATGGCTCCGTGTTTTTCTTTTTTGAAATGAGGACTCTAGCACTGGCTGTCCTGGACCTCGCTGTGTAGACCAGGCTGGCTTCGAACTTACAGAGATCTGCTTGCCATTGCACCTTGCTTGCGTTTTTAACCTCAATTTTTGAATAGGCCTTCTTAGTGCAAATAAAAAGCATGAAAAGATATTTAATGAGGAGTGTTCCTTCAAACAGGACCTCTGGCCTGCCTCTGCCCTCTCTGCTCTCTGTCCCCAAGGGCTGGGGGGTAGAGCTCAGTGTCAAGTTGTCCCACCGCTGAACTGTCTCCAGCTGTTTCCCTGTACGACGTTGTTGTACATGCATCAAATACACATTCTTAAGTTTGTTTGCATGAAAGGTAGTATGCTGTTCATATTATATCTTTTTTTCTCCTCTAAATAGTTCTTTCTACAGTGGTACATGGAGTATTAGTGCATTTTTTTAGAGTTATGGAATATGTCATTACATCAGTCTACAACAATGAAAGTTAACTTTCCTTGCTTTTAGAATTCATACTCAGAGTCTTAGAGGTAATGGTGTCCCTTAATTGCAGATTTCTCCTTTGGTCCGTTATTCTTAGGGAGAATATGATCTAGTGAGGTTATCCCAGGAATAGCAGCTAAGTAAGAAATGAGAGCTCAGAGAACAAAGTTGTGGAGAAAAGGATGGATTCCTGGAGGGCTGTGTGACTGACAGGCAGCTCGCTGTAGCTTGGTAGGTGAGAGAGACTGGCTGGGGACGTGCACGGAGCAGCCTGGTGGTGGTAGGAATGTGACGTCCATTAGAACCCTTACGGATGGCTAGTTCACTGGAACTTCTATACTGAAATGAGTGTAACCGGCCAACCCAGGAGGCAGAAGCAGCTAGATCTCTGTTGAGTTCAAGGCCAGTCTGCACTATGTGGTGAGTTGCAGGCCACCTAGAGCTACACACTAAAACTGTCTTTTTTAAATGTTTCCAAAATTTTATTGATTTATTTGTATGAATATTTTGGCTCCATGTATGTCTGTGCACTATGTGCATACCTAGAACCCTTATAGGCCAGAGGATAGCGTTGAAAACCTTTTGTTTGGATCCCTTGGGACTGAAGTTATAGACAGTTGTGAGCCACCACGTGGGCTTTGGATATTGAACTGCAGTGTTCCAGAAGAACATCCAGTGCTCTTAACATCCAACTCATCTCTCCAAGCTCATCTACCGGCACACCCACCCCACCCACCCTGTCTTTTAAATGTCTGAAGCTGTTGTCACAGGAAAAGGAGTACAGCAGTTTCTGTTATGTGTGCAACACTGATTCTGTGCCAGGTTATTTTTGCTATTCTTATCTCACTTACCAGCTAAAACCTGACAAATAATGAAAATAGTAAATGGTGTTTGCGAGAATGTGAGCTTTGATCATAGTCACTGTGGGCTCACCATGGAGGCTGCTTTCTTGGTTAAGATTAGAGGCTCTGGCCGGGCATGGTGGCGCACGCCTGTAATCCCAGCACTTGGGAGGCAGAGGCGGGCGGATTTCTGAGTTTGAGGCCAGCCTGGTCTACAGAGTAAGTTCCAGGACAGCCAGGGCTACATAGAGAGACCCTGTCTCGAAAAACCGGAAGAAAAAAGATTAGAGGCTCTGGCATCCTACTGTATTCAAGATGGAACTTGGGTGACCTAGAGCCTTGCTTTGTTCTCTATTTGTTGGTCTTCTCATCGCCAAAATAAAGGTAATGATATCACTTACTAATTCCATGGGGTAATAGTGTACTTAGTGTTAGCTGTTGTCTTATGACGCCACCATTTTCATTGAATGAATGTGTAGAAGCTTTGGTACTATTGTACCAATAAGCAGTGATATCTTTGAGCAAACCCAAGTGATGCCATTTCTGGAGTCCAAGTTGAAGAGCTTACTTGCTTTCCTCTTTCCTTAGGTTGTTTTCTGCATGGACCGTGCCCTAGAATTTGCCCCTGCCTGCCATCGATTCAAAATTCTCAAAGCAGAGTGTTTAGCAATGCTTGGTCGATACCCAGAAGCACAGTTTGTGGCCAGGTATGCAGTCTGGCCAGTTGATTACTCAGATGCAGAGTGGGCTGCTGGCCGCTGGCTGGTTGCTCGCCACAGGGGAGCTGTGGGTGTGGGCTCGGGCTGTTCATGCCTTCCTGGAGCTTAAAGCCGAAGGGTAAAGCAGGTTAAGTCCAAGACCCACAGGTATGTAGGATGCAGCTGCGTTGCGGGTGCTCGAGCCATGTGTGAAAGAACTTAATGAGTCTGAGTTTGTTTAACCTCTGTTTTCGTGTGTCTGTGGGAGTTGGTTCTCTCCTTCCCTTCTATGGAAGGTTTAGGGGACTGAATTTAGGTCATCAGGCTTGGCAGCAATCTCTCTGGCCTGGGCTTGTTTGAATGCAGTTCTTTCTACTCCAGGACTCTTATCTATCCATATTGTAACTCTTGTATCCTTTCTCGGTCCCTGGTCTCTACTGCAACTGCTTACTCTGCCCTATGCCATCATAGTGCAGAAGCAGCTGCACATAACAGCTGGGTTAGAGTAAGTCACAGTCTATGGACATGACCCGAGGTTGGGATGTGGCTTGATTGAAAGATGCTTGTTTAGCCTGGTTTCAAGCCTCAGTACCATGGGGTGCTAGAGAGGCAATGGCACAAGTTCTAGCATGCTGTGTGCCTCGTTGGTAGAACTTGTGCTTAGCTTGTACTAAGCCTTTAGTTCAATCCCTATTACAAATCACCTAGCACCAAAATATGAGGAAAAAAATGGAATACAAAATAGTAACAGAAAGGACTTAGCCCTGTGGGCAGTAGTTTATTCACCCCTACTCTAGTCCAATAAAGATTGTGAGACATAGCTAGGCAAGGTACATGCTTATAATCCCAGTACTCGGGAGCCAGAGACAAGTGGACCTCTGTGAATTCTAAGCTAGCCTGGTCCTGGTAACTTCCAGGACAGCCAGGGTTATACAGACAACCCTGTGTCAAAAAACTAAAAAAGAGGGCTGGTGAGATGGCTCTGCCAAAGGTCCTGAGTTCAAATCCCAGCAACCACATGATGGCTCCCAACCATCTGTACAGCTACAGTGTACTCATATACATAAAATAAATAAATAAATCTTTAAAAAAAAAAAAGAAAAAAAAAAAAAAAACTAAAAAAGAAGGCCGGGCGAGGTGGTGCATGCCTGTAATCCCAGCACTTGGGAAGCAGAGGCAGGCGGATTTCCCAGTTCAAGGCCAGCCTGGTCTACAGAGTGAGTTCCAGGATAGCCAGGACTACACAGAAAAACCCTGTCTCAAAAAAAAATAAATAAATAAAAAAAATAAATAAACAAAAAAAAACCTAAAAAAGAAAAGATTATGAGACACAAGCAGTGTATTAAATGGGGTTGGGGGATGGGGGTAGAGGTGGGAGGGGGGCTCATCGATAAAGTGCCTGCCTGTCAGGTCCCAGGCCCCGGGTTTAATCCCTGGCACAGTAAAGATGAATACAGGTAGTTTATTTAACAAGCTTTGTTCTTGGGAATCTAGTCACCTATGGATGAGCTTTGAATACTAGCGCCATGATGGAGAACCAGTCTGATCACAGACAGTGGGAATGGCCAGACTGTACACCACAGCTGAAGGCTCCTTTTTGTTACAGTGACATTTTACGAATGGACTCCACCAATGCCGATGCTCTGTATGTCCGAGGTCTTTGCCTTTATTATGAAGATTGTATCGAGAAGGCAGTGCAGTTTTTTGTACAGGCTCTCAGGATGGCACCTGACCACGAGAAGGCTTGTGTTGCTTGTAGAGTAAGTTCCAAGCCTGATGTTCTGAAAGTGGGGATCGAAATTCTTTCATATCTCATGACAAGCAAGACTAGGGCTCTAGCTCAGCGGTGAGGTGAGGGCAGGTGTCACACTCCATGCCTGGGCCCTGGATTCTATCCCTCCTAGCTAAGTGGGGGGAGAAGAGGATAAAGAGCTGGCTAGAGTGGAGGACATGACAGCCCTACTGTCGGTGTGTTAAACCTTCCCTGCAGGCCCTGCATGCAAGGCTGTGTCCCGCTAGACAGCTGGGAGGAGGAGGAGGAGGAGGAGGAGGAGGAGGAGGAGGAGGAGGAGGAGGAGGAGGAGGAGGAGGAGTGAGCTGAGGCTTTCTGGACTCAACTGACTTCCCTTGCTTTTCTCCAGAATGCCAAAGCCCTTAAAGCCAAGAAGGAAGATGGGAATAAAGCCTTCAAGGATGGCAATTACAAGCTAGCACATGAACTGTACACAGAAGCCTTGGGAATAGATCCCAACAACATAAAAACAAACGCTAAACTTTACTGTAATCGGGGTACGGTTAATTCCAAGGTAAGCACTTGAGCTGGGGTTTCAGAGGTCTTCAGAGATCTGCTCAGCAAGCATAAGTCAGATAAAAGAATGGTGCCCCTCGTCCTGTAAGGAACTGCCTTCTGAGAAACGAACTTGCCTTTTTGTGTGTGATGTCGAGAACTGGAAAGGCAGCTTGGCCGGCCATCCCCCTGTTCTTCCCCAGTTGTCTCTGCTCTCGGGAGAGCAGCTAGCGGGTCTGTGCCATTTAATGAACAAGTGTTGTCACTTCTCATTTGAGCAGGAATTTGTTTATTCTTCAGGAAAGAGAGGAAATTGAAGTGTTAATAGGCTTTTATAAATTGCTGAATACATGGGGCTGAGAATGACCACGGCCATCCTATGGCCCTGTGTGCCATAAGAGAGACTGGGTTCTATGGAATTCTAGTAGTTTAAATTGTAGTCTTTCTGGTCTTCGTAGTTGGTCCATGGAAGAGCGGAGGGCAGGACCACCCTTCTGTTCGTTGTTTTGGTTAGGCACTAGCATGGCACACTAGAGGCGCTTTAATCAGCAATGGTGTGGCCTTTATCAATAGTAAAGAAACCAGTTTGAAATTTGCTGTCTTTAGCCCTCTGGCTTTCCCAGGGACTAAGACCATAGTAGGACAGGGATCTAGCCATGTTCACACGGTCTGGGCTCCCTGGGTCAGCGGCGATATGAAGTGTGATTGCTCTCTCACTCTCTGTCCTGAAGCTTAGGAAACTAGAAGATGCCATAGAAGACTGTACAAACGCGGTGAAGCTCGATGACACCTACATCAAAGCCTACCTGAGAAGAGCTCAGTGGTGAGTGCGCTGGAGGCTTGCAGGGACGGGGCTGCCACTGCTTACCTAGGGGAATTGCGTTGTGGTTGACAAAGCAGACCCAGGGATGTTGTGAGGTCATTTGGTCCTTCCCCCTGCCTCTAGGTGGGATTGTTCCAGTCCTAGACTATCTTTATAGACCTCCAGCGGAGGAGATTGCACACGCTCCCTCAGTCTCCCATGCCTGTGTCTAACGCCCCTCACGGTCAGTAAGTTTCCTCTGATGCCTGACCCAAATTCCTTTCATTAACATGTGAATCCATTTCCTTTGAGATTTTGTGTTGTTCACTTCTGCTCTAACTTGGCACAGTGCTTGGCACGTCAGTGCTCACCCAGTAAGTGTTTTCTTGGATGGATGTGTGGGGCTTGGGAGAGGAGAGAAGGAAGGATTCTTACAGTTGAGATGTGCCTATCTGCAGTTTGTCATGGGCAGGGAAAGTACAGGTGAAAGCAATTTCACTTGGCTCAGCAGTGCAGAGTATGTATGTATGTATGTATGTATGTATGTATGTATGTATTCTCTTTTTGATAGACCCAAGATAAACAGTTCACGCCAAGTATTCAGAGCCAAGAGGGCTCTGTGAAAAGCATCGTGCCTGCCCATATTTTTCCCAGATCCTCACCAACCTTTTTTCTTATTTTACTCTTTACTCCATCCTCTAGAGAATTTTCTTCAGACAGAATAGTACCAAGGGCTAGAATGAACCTCTCCACAAGCATGTCTTCTGGCCTAGGTGTGGGGCCATAACTTGTAACTCTAGCACTTGTAAGGTTGTGGCAGAAGTTGCCGTTAATGCAAGGCCAGTGTGGGCTATAGAGTGAATTCCAAACCAGTCTGAACTGGTGAGGAGATGCCAGCCCAATGGGGACCTGAGATCAGATCTCCAGAATCCACATAAAGTCTGGTGTCTGTAATCCCATCTCACTATAGAGGAGTCAAGCAGATGGAGATGGAGAAAGACAGGAGAGTCCCAGCAACTCAAAGGCCAACTAGCCTAGCGTATTATACAGTGCTAAAAAGAGACCCTGTCTCAAAGTGGCAGCTGAGCCGGGCAGTGGTGGCGCACACCTGTAATCCCAGCACTTGGGAGGCAGAGGCAGGCGGATTTCTGAGTTCGAGGACAGCCTGGTCTACAGAGTTCCAGGACAGCCGGAGCTACACAGAGAAACCCTGTCTCGAAAAACAAAACAAAACAAAACAAAACAAAAAGCGGCAGCTGAAGGCCAGCATGCAAGGTGGCCCTCCGCCTCCATTAGGTGTCCTTGGTGGGTGTGATCCTACATTCCCACAGACACACACACCATGGCTCTGCGCCTAACACCTGGCACAGTGGACAGAAAGGGTCGTTTCATTGCCTCTTGCACTCTAAGCAATGAGGTTCTTGGTTTGGATTTTGTTGTTGTTGTTGTTGTTGTTGTTGTTGTTTTTCTGTCTGCTTGGTTTTTTTGTTTGTTTGTTTGTTTTTTGAAACGGTTTCTCTGTGTAGCCCTTGCTGTCCTGGAACTCACTCTGTAGACCAGGCTGGCCTCGAACTCAGAAATCTGCCTGCCTCTGCCTCCCAAGTGCTGGGATTACAGGCGTGTGCCACCACTGCCCGATTTGGTTTGGATTTTGGTGTTTCCTTTTTTTAAAAGTGGCTAAGCTGGCCTCAGACTCTATGTAGATAGTGAAGATGGCCCTTGAACTTCTGTCCTCCTTCTCGACCTCTTCCAAGTGGATGCTAGCATCAGTATAGCTTTATTGTATTTTTATACATGCTAGGAAAGGACTCTACCTGATAAGCTACGCCTAGCCCTTTGGGGTTGTGTGACTGACCCACCCGTTTCAGCCTGGGACAGTAGTACTGGTTTTAAAGATCCTAAAGGAAAAGGAAGTTCTTGGGTGTCTGTCATTTTTCTAGTGTCTGTTTTATTTCTAACTAAACTGTAAAGTTCAGAGGACAAGCGCTGCTTACCAATGCTTGAGCTAGAAACTCCCTAGTCAGTGGTACAGAACCCCTCAGATCCTCACCATTGAGATATAAAAACTGGCCGGGCGGTGGTAGCGCACACCTTTAATCCCAGCACTTGGGAGGCAGAAGCAGGTGGATTTCTGAGTTTGAGGCCAGCCTGGTCTACAGAGTGAGTTCCAGGACAGCCAGGTCTACACAGAGAAACCCTGTCTTGAAAAAAAAACAAAACAAAAACAAAAACAAAAAAACCAAAAGATATAAAAACTGGTATATGTGATTTTTGTTTGTTTGTTTGTTTGTTTACTTTAAATAAAATTAAGTGGATGGCTAAGACTGTCCAGGGAAAACATACATGAATTGTATTATCAATTCTGAGGGACTAACCCTTATTCATTTCAAAATCATACCCACTATCACACAGAAATGGAAGGCTGGAGGTATAGCTTTAACGGTATAGACCCTGCCTAGCATGTTTGAGGCCCGGGTTTACTGTCTCCCTGCCCCTTACCCCACAGAAGAGAATGCAAATTGGTGGGGTGCTTGCCTAGCATGCACAGATGCGGTCACTGGCACTCGGTAAATGGGCTTGCTGTCACTATCCCCACACTAAAGAGGGAGATAAAAAGATCAGAAGTCCAAGGCTGGGCTAGAGAGATGGCCCATTGGGTAAAGGAGCCTACCACCACCAAGCTAGACAGCCTCGACTCCATCCACAGGACCACTATGGTAGAAAGAATTGACTCCCAAGGAAGGATTAATGAGCTCTGACCTACGTAGTCAAGCACTCGAGCACACGCGAAGACACACACACACACACACACACACACACACACACACACACACAGTAAATGCTTGTTTGTTTATATTTTTGAGACCAGTTTTCTCTGTGTAGTCCTGGAACTTACTGTGTAGACAGAGAACCACCTGCTTTTGCCTCCCAAGTGCTGGGATTACAGGTATATGCTGCAACTGCCTGGCCAGTAAATGATTTTAAAAATTCACAAGTTCAGCCCGGCATAGTGGCCTAGACCTTTAATCCCTGCACTTAGATGCCAGAGGCAAAGCAAGTCTCATAAGTTTGAAGCCAGCCTGGTCTACAAGGTGAGTTCCAGGACAGTCGGGGATACACAGAGAAACCCTATCTCAAAAAAAAAAAAAAAAAAAAAAAAAAAAAAAAAAAGTTCAAGGCCAGTCTGGACTACATGAGACTATGTCTAAAAAAATTAATTTAAAAAAATCCTAAACCCAACCCTTTGACCCAACTGGAGGCTTTAAGCACCACAAAATGCACAAAATTCCTTGCAATTTTTTCTAACAGCAAAAGAGCAGAATCCTCTGGTTCCTGCTTGCCTGCTACCCTGATTCTCTGGGAATGGGAAATATGAAGAGTCGTGCATTCTTAGTTTGCTAGGAAACAGTAGAACAGGATATGATTTGTGTGTGTGTGTTTACAGCCAACAAAAATCAGAAGTTGTTTTATTGACAATTCCTTGTTTTGTGTCTGAGTGGCTTTCCTCTGAAACTTCCCCAGTGTGGGACAGTGGGGCCCTTTGGCATAGTAGGCTTAGAATGCAGTAGCAGTCCCCAGAAGCACTGGACTGTGAAAACATGCCAACTGTTAGTTTTAGCCTTACTAGAGAGGCTTGATCACCATACAACTGCCCTCAGTTTAGCCTTAAAGTTGGACAGATGAGCTGGGCAGTGGTGGCACACACCTTTAATCCCAGCATTTGGGAGGCAGAGGCAAGTGGATTTCTGAGTTCGAGGACAAGTGGGGCTACATAGAGAAACCCTGTCTTGAAAAACCAAAAAGAAAAAAGAAAAAAAAGTTGGACAGAGAGAGCTGTTTGCTAGCTCTCTTGGCACAAGCGAGAGCTCTTCCTCTCTCCCTTAAAGCCTTATTTTCTCAACCTTTTCTTCATTGTTTAAAGAGATGTAGAAAGGTTTGGTTTTTGTTTTTTGTTTTTTGTTTTTTTGTTGTTGTTGTTTTTTGTTGGGTTGTTTTTTTGTTTTTTTGGTTTTTTGGTTTTTTTTTGAGTTTAAGTGAAAAACATGCAGATCCTCCCAGCAATTCACATCTGTAATCCCAGGATTTGGGAAGCTAAGGTAGGAATATTGGCAGTTTAGGGCCAGCTTGGGCTACATAGTAAGTTCTAATACAGCCTTGGCTACAGTATGGAAAGGACCTCACTTCAAAAAATAATAATAGAACGCAAGTCGGGTGTCGTGGCACTTGTTCAGTGCATTGTGTATAGGTCTAGTGATCATGAAGGTCACTCAGGGGTCAGCTTTGTTGTTTGTGTTGAACAGAGTTTCTCCATATAGCCCTGGCTGTCCTGGGACTCACTGTGTAGACCAGGCTGGCCACAAACTCACAGAGATTCACTCTGCTTCCCGAGTGCAGGATTAAAGGTAGGCCACCACCACCTGGCAGTGTGTGTTACATAAGTCATAGGTGAATGTGTTTTCAGAAATTCAGAGAGCCTCTTTGGCCAGCCACATTGGTATCAGTCTTCCTGGCCTGGCCTGGCCTCCAAAGCTGATGTGCATTAAGATGGTCTAGTGTGGTAGAAGTGTGGACCAACTCGGGGGTAGCAGCTAGCTACACTGTGTGGACTCTGCCCATTCTTTGCAGATATTGTGTCTGTTAGAGGGAGAAACTTGGTACCATCAGAGTGTTAGAATTCCACGTGGTTCTTTGTGAAACAGCACGTTCAAAGTCTGGTACTCTGCCTGTTCCAGTCACGCCTCCCATTTTGGCCCAGGGTTCCCTTTTTGCATTTGTGTTGCGGAAATAGAAGCAAGACTGCTGGGGTCCCTTCTTCTGACTCACCGTAGTCCACCTCTGAGATCGAGTGATCTTAGTGGAAGCATTTGCCAGCGGCTTCCACGCTGACCTTGATCCTTCTAGTGGCTCAACTAACCCCACTTGTAGCCTTGGTTGGAGCTGGCCCTGCATGTCTGGCACTGAAGATGTCAAAGCTCTTTCACAGCAGTGTGTCTCTTGTGGTCCTTTCCTGTTTCAGTCCAGAGCAGTTAAGTGGGTGCTGTCACATTGCCTGTCCTGGTGGGCAGTGTTGTGACACTGAGAACTCTTCCCTAGCCCTTGTCTGCTTACAACAGGATTGCTTCTGGTACACGTGCCAGGGACTCTTCTCCCTTCTTCCTTGAGGAACTAATTGAGAGTTAATTCATTTTTCCGATAAGGGATTCTACTGTTCGATGAAACATCCTACCAAAAGTGTGTTATTTCTTGCATGAGCCAAACCTTCTCTCTAGAAGGTCCCACAGGCCATTACTATTCATGTCTAAGTTCAGTATTACCCTGTACTTCTTTCTCAGTTACATGGACACAGAGCAATTTGAAGAAGCTGTGCGGGACTATGAAAAGGTCTATCAGACGGAGAAAACAAAAGGTATGAGGGCAAAGGGGTGGAGCCTCCCTGCTCAAAGGGCTGTGGTCTTCTTGGCCGTAAAGTCAAAGGTGGGTTAGTGGAGGTAGCACTTAGTTGTCACTAGCCTGGGTGGGACTCAGGCACCTGTGTTCTGCCTCTGGCTCCCTGTTATTCTCACTTCTGTGTATTCAGAAGAAAACACCGAAAGAGCCCCAGTTGTGGTTGCCAAAGTTCCTACCCTGCAGGCAGCTGGGCTGTCTGTTGATGCCACCTGTCTCCTCCAGAACACAAACAGCTCCTTAAGAATGCACAGCTGGAACTGAAGAAGAGCAAGAGGAAAGATTACTACAAGATCCTGGGAGTTGACAAGAACGCCTCTGAGGACGAGATCAAGAAAGCCTACCGGAAACGGGCCTTGATGCACCACCCAGGTGAGCGCTTAAGGAGGCACGGCAGACCTACTGCACAGATGCACTGGGCACCCGGGGGGGGGGGGCACTGCAGTGGGAAGAAGGGGATGCTGGGCCCCCCGTCTTGCAGTCCGTGGGAGGTGCCACATTCCAAACTCGGACAATACTAGACTTTGTTTTCCTGTGTCCCTGGTTTCACTGAATCCTCCTCTAGATCGGCACAGTGGGGCCAGTGCTGAAGTTCAGAAGGAGGAGGAGAAGAAGTTTAAGGAAGTGGGAGAGGCCTTTACCATCCTCTCTGATCCCAAGAAGAAGACTCGTTACGACAGTGGACAGGACCTGGATGAGGAGGGCATGAATATGGGAGGTGAGGTGGTTTAGGCATCTGGAATGAAAATGGTTCCCATAAAATTTTTTTCTAAAGCAACAGAAAAGCCCCTGTTAGCAAGGCTTCGCCCTCTGGGCAGCTGGGCTGGGACACTTCAGAGAGGAGGTCTGTTAGTGGTCAGCCAGTGACATAAGCCAATAGGCTGTCAAAAAAGAAGAGGTAGGGCAAGAGCCATCAGAACTGTTGTGACCTGGACTAGAGAGTCAGGAGCTCCAGGACTGGCACGGTGATTTTGGTAACCCTGAGTTTGAGCCTTCCCAGTACAGCCCAGCATTCTAGGAAGGCGTGATGTAAACGACATTCGTAGGTAAGAAGACAGTCAAAGCAGGTTGAGATGGAGGAAGCTTTCCTTCTAGATTGCACTTGGAGGGGACATATCCCAGGAGCAGGAGCAGCAGGTGCTGCCTGGGCTGACGGTTGGTCGGTCGGTCGGTCAGTCGGTTGGGGGAGGTTTGCTAGCATCTAGGCTGAGATGGAAGGGGAAGTGAGCCGCAGAACTCTGCGTCTGGTCCTCAGATCTTTCTGATTTCCCCCTTTTTTGCCCCTTCTGTGCTTCTCACCAGATTTTGATGCAAACAACATCTTCAAGGCATTCTTTGGTGGTCCTGGGGGCTTCAGCTTTGAAGGTAGGTATGCCTGCTGCTCTCGAGCGCTCCCAGGTGACAGACCAGCACTGACCCTCCCTCAGGCAGTTCCTGGGAGATCCGAGTGGGGACAGCTGGATCCTTGTTCAGCAGGCCACGCGTCTGTTGTAGTGTGGCTAATGAGGCTCCTGGCTTTATTTTGCCTGGGACTATTCTCAGTGCAGTTGGTAGGGTGAGAGAGGCATCACCAAGCCCCTTAGTATCATGCCTTCTCCGTAAGAGCCAGGGTGCTCAGAAGCTGCACACAAAGTGCACTCCGGCCCAGGCGTAGGGTGCTGCCTTGCCTGCCGCCTGTGTTCCAGGCTCAGACTGACTGATATCAGTCTCTGGGTTAAGCTGCTCTTGAGGACTTCGGTATCACAATACTGGTTTCCCTTAGAAAACCACAGAGCCAACTAACGAGCATTTCTTTTCCCTTTCAGCATCTGGCCCAGGGAATTTCTACTTTCAGTTTGGCTAATGAAGGTCAACTCCTTAGAACCCAGAAAATGCAGACTTGCTTGGTTTAACCATGAGTGTGGACAGTTCACCTCCTCCATCATGTCCCTGTGTACTTAGAGCAGTTTCGTTTTCTCAGTCGGGTGCCCTGTGTCTGTATGAGGGGTGAAGGAAAGGGAGCCAGTGCTGAGGACTGGGGAGGGAGGGAAGCCAGGGGTAGACAGGGAGGCAGCTTGTGAATTTTTGTTGTATTGTTTAACTTTATTAAAAAAGAAAAAGAATAAAATGGTTTGACCGCTCTTTGGTCCTTGGCTTTGGCGGCTGCTCTGCACCTGAGGTTCATCTGGGAGCACAGGTGCCAGAGGGGGACGGGGGGTTCTCACTGTGGAGGCTCAGGCTAGAGCAATCCTCCTGCCTCAGCCCTCTCCAGTGCTGGGATTAAGGTATGAGCCACCACATTGTCCTGCTCATATAGTAGGACACCAGAGGCTGGAGGCATATGGACATGTGGCCCAATTCTGCTCCTGACCCTCGGCTCTTTCAAAGTGTAGCAGGCATCTCCCAGTCTCAGGTCTTTGCTGGCTTAGGGCTCAAACTGTTAGAAACTGTTCTCTGCAAATGCATGACTGGTCTCTTCCTGCTTACATGAGGCAACATGGAGACGGGCTCTGCAGCCCCATCACACTGCTCAGTAGTTGCTGTTCTGAGCAGACACACGAGGCTCTGAAGCTAGACTGCAGGTGCCGATAGCACAGATAGCCAGGGAGAGAGAGGCCTTGAGCCAGAGCGGCAGAACAGTTAGGCCCGGGCAGTTCTGCTGAGCTAGCTGTCAGTGCCCTGTGAGCCTGGAGGGGCTGCTAAAGGCCTTCCCTTGGGCATGGGGGACACTGGCAAGGCTGCCCTCCCCAAGTGCCCTGCAAAGCCCATGCTGGGAACTCCGGGCCTTGCTGAGAAGTCTTTGGGGCAAGGCCACCTGCATGTGGTCGCCTTAGCTGTCAGATAAAGGCTTTGTGCTCCAAGTGCCTGGCTCCCAGCCAGCCCCCACCTTCTGTATGAGTCCGAAGCCAGCCTCTCCTTTCTGCTTCATGAAAGCCAACACTGTTGCGCTGCCCAGCCTCATCACAGCTGTGCCCAGCCAACAGAAGGGAGACAGGACCGATGGCCCCAAGCTGCGGGACAAAGCTCGTCTTAATGTCCACGGCCCTAGCCCCAGAGTAGACTGAGCTGGACATAGAAGGCCAAGAGTGATAGCACACAGCTGGGATTAACATGATTTATTTTATTATCAGTCTTAGGTGTTGCTGAGGCGGGCAACACAGGGTGAGGGTTGGAACATAAATCCCAAATTCTTGGGTGTCAACCCAATTAGCAAGGTCCTGTTACTGAATAGAAGGCAGAGTGAGGTACTCAGGAACCACAGCACACGAGCACGTTCAGACGTCCCCAGAGCGGAGATGGGGCTTACTCTGGCCAGCTCAGGGTCTCCTCCATTGGCTCTTGGTACCCATCACCCTCCTCTAGAGGAGGCCCAGAGGCACCATGGAGGCAAGATGAGCTGGGCAGAAGAAGCTGGAGCTTCTCGGGGCCTCTCTCACCTTGGCCTCCATCCACACAGCAGAGACGTGCTGTTGTTAGGGCTAGACAGCCAGACCGAAACCAGAGATGTGGCTTCTGGTAAATCCATTTTCTCCCCTAGGGATCACACCATTACCTAGTTACGGTGTGAAGGAGACAGGGACTTAGGAATGACCAAAGGTGAGAGGTAAACCCCTTTTACAGCCCAGTAAATAGCGGGAGCCTTCCTGGGGGCTATAGTGATTATAGAGAGGGGGATTCGAACCCTCTCTAAGCTACCACTGTTTTCCTGTGGTAGTAGCTTTTGTCCCTAGCATGATGTGTGGCAGCTCTGAAGTGCATGTGCCCAGCTCTGAATGGGCAGGGTCTAAGGGAGGGTTAAGTTCCCGGATACATCTGGGCAGATGCCTCCCCAGGCCCAGTGACCCGGCCCGTTTATTACCGCCGCTGGTCCAGGTTCCTGAATGGTGTCTTCCTCTGCCCACCCGCTTGTGTTGAGAGCTGAGTGTTAAAGGGAACAGGGTGGGCACAAGGAACTGGTGGTTATTTTACAGACTCCTAAAAAGTTATAGGTAGGTTAGCTTTGAGTAAAAAATAAAAATCAAGTGGAAGGCATGTTGCTGTGTGTCCACAACTGTGGAACAGTGGTGTGACCCCTCAGATGATGGTACAGATCTGCATGGCACCCCCTTTCCGGCCGCCATGTGTGGGCACAGGTTTGCCCTTCCCATAGTACCCTGTGAAGATGGCCTTGACCTCCATCTTCTTAGCCAAGCTCAGCATCCAGCGCCCTTTGCCCAAGGAATAGAGCTTGCCCCGGGGGAGCTCACCCACCTCCTCACCTTGGCTGCCCCCCTTCACCTGCTGCAAAATATCTAAGAGGTCAAGGCCTGTCTGCACCGGCTGCACATCAGCTGCGCAGCCTAGGGTGACGTGAGCTCTGCTCCCTGGGGGCAGGCCCTCGGAGGAAGATGGCTTGTCCAGATCACTAGGCCACAACAGCAGCTCCTGCTCATTCAGCACCACCTGGGCCCCGGCTGTCTTGGGTGTCACAAAGAGAGCAGAGATGGACAGTTTGAAGGCCTTGCCATAAGATCTCTTCACCACCTGGGGAAAGAGAGGGGGGGTCCATGTGAGGGGGACAGCTGGCAAAGCTGACAAGGGTGGTCCATCCCCAGGGGAGAAAATGAGAGTTGCTTTTGAGAAAGAGTTTTTTTCTCTTTAGCCCTGGCTTGTCCTGGAACTCACTCTGTAGACCAAGCTGGCCTCGAACTCAGAAATCTACATGCCTCTGCCTCCCGAGTGCTGGGGTTAAATGTCTGCACCACCACTGCCCAGCTGTACAGCGGGGGTTGGGGAGTGTCTTTTTTTTTTAACAAATACACAGCACAAGCCCCTCAAGCTAAGGCTGGAAAAAGGCTTTCAGAGAGGCACCAGATACTAAGCCCTAGGCTCTGAGTGTGTTGCTAGCCTCTCTGCCTTGGCTATTCACTTGTCAGAGAGAAGGAACACTAGAGCCTACCTCCAGGCAAACAGGACTGGCAGAGTGGTGCAGGAAGAGCCTGGGTCAGCACTACAGCTGCTCCACGGCTCGCTCTACCAGCACTCTGCAGCCTACGTCTGATTCCCTCCGGCCACACCCGATCCCCTTCAGGGAGTTCCTGTGACCCAACCGTAAAATCTTTTTGTTCATGGGCTTCTGTTCCAACAGCAGTGTGTAGCGGGTACTTAGTGAAAGCATTATTAAACTGGACAATAGGAAGGAGCGACGGTATATGTACTCAGCCATTCCACTGGGGCTGGCTTTGAGGCCACCGGTGGACACGGCTATGAACACCTGGCTCTCAGCTGCCGCTTCCCCGGGGACTGGTCAGTAAGCAAGCAGGTGAACGGCTGCTGGGAAGGCAATAGTAAAGGAAGTTAGGAACTAGGCTACATGCCTGGAGCTAAAGATGGCTGTATCTGGCCATGGGCTGCGTGCTATGGTGCAGGAATGGGTGGCTCAATATCCTGAGCCACTCCGGCCTCAGGTAGACTAGAGTCCCAGAAGAATGGGCTCCCTGGAGCACAGGACTCAGCAACTGAGACTCTGGGACTTTGTTTGTTTGTTTGTTTGTTTGTTTTTCAAAATAGGGTTTCTCTGTAGTCCTGGCTATCCTGGAACTCACTCTGTAGACCAGGCTGGCCTCGAACTCAGAAATCCACCTGCCTCTGCCTCCCAAGTGCTGGGACTACAAGCGTGCGCCACCACGCCCGGCTGGAGACTCTGGGACTTAACGTGGGTTTGAGAGGCCAGAGCAAGAACCTGCACCTGCCTGGCATTCTACGTAAGGGAAAAGGCCCTTTGGCAGGCCCTGGGGAGAGATGGGACTAAAGAGTCCCTAAGAAAGGATAATAGCGTAAGCCGGGCGTGGTGGCGCATGCCTGTAATCCCAGCACTTGGGAGGCAGAGGCAGGCAGATTTCTGAGTTCGAGGCCAGCCTGGTCTACAGAGTGAGTTCCAGGACAGCCAGGGCTGCACAGAGAAACCCTGTCTCAAAAAAAAGAAAGAAAGGATAATAGCCGAGTACAGACTACACCAAAGACTGGAGACCACACATCTCCACCACTGTGTGATATCTCTACACTGCAGTTCCGGGACGGGACTCCAGCCCCACTACCCCTCCCCCCTCCCCCTGGGATGGGGGGGGGCTGTCCCTGGGGAGAACTCACATCCTGCTGGGCATATTCTTCTGCCCCGGTGGCCTTCCCGTAGTCACAGAATTTGGTTGTACAGTGCAGCACGCCTGGAGGTCTCTTTCCAAAGTAGCTAACCAGCTCAAGCTTCTCCTTGGGTTCATCCCCAGAAATAACTGCAGAAGAGAAAAGGTCCGGTCAGGGTGTGTAGCTGCGCTCACCAACACCTATCTCGGAAACTGCAGGCCAAAAACACAGCCATCGATCACTAAGATGTTCTTGAGCCGCTGGGCTTCACTTACTTGCTAGCAGGAGACCCAGCTCAGTTAGCAGAATGCTGGCCTGGTCTGAGCATCCCCAGCACTGGCACCACGGTACAGCAAGCATGGTGACATACCAGGAAAACAGATGCGGAAGGATCTGGAGTTCTGGGGGTGTGGGGGGGGTGGCAGCTGGGGTCCTTGCCCAGCATGCATAGGGTCCTGGGTTTAATGCTGGACAGGGAAGAAACTAAACCGTGCTGGCTTTACAGATCTTTACATCTCTACCTGAGTTCTGAGGCGTGTGTAACATAGGGCTAGGCCATGCAAGCCAAAGGCCAGCATCGGACCTGGAAAGGGGAGGAAGGGTGAGAAGATGGTACGTGGGAAAGCAAAACCCCTCTTCCCACTTCCTGGCCATCTGGGACACATGGGTGACTTGTTAGTCCACTGGGACAATTCCAGTTGTCATACCCCCGAACTCCTCAGGGCCTCTGAGGTTTACGGCAACCATTTCACCCAGGGGTGACTACACATGCCTACAGGAATGCTTAGAGGAGGAGAGCACGCCAAGGCCCTGAACAGGAAGGATCCTGGGTACCGTGGGACAAGGTGCCTGAGGGCCAGGATGTCAAAGCTGGCCTTCCAGAGGCCAAGCTTGGTGGCTGAATTCAGTCTCTAGCTTTCCCATCCCTTCCCAAAGGCTAACACTTCAAGAGATCCTCTATTCTGAGCACGCCTTGCTATTGTCTCTGATGTCCCCGGGCACACTGTGAGCAGAAAAGCGTTCTGGTGTTTGTGGCCAAAGCCAGCATCAAGCAGTAACCATGCCCGGGCCAGCACCACCAAGTCTGGCCAGAAGCCCTGGCTCTTAGGGTTGCCCCTCGTTCTATACAAAAAGTGGGGCTGGCTCCCGACCAACATCTTCCCTGTAGGTAGTCTGAGCCTTAGGAGCCCAGAAACAAGTTTTCTGAGAACTCACATGGGCATGAAGACCTGGTTGCCTCTGAGCAATCGAACAACACAATGAAGAGGTTTCTTTGCAGACCAGCTAAAATTGAGAGTGCCTGTCTCTCCAGTACTGGGGAGGTAAAGGCAGGAGAAAGAACTGCAAGTCAGACCAGCCTGACGGATGGAGTGAGTTCCAGGCCAGCCATGGAAGGCTACATATACTCTGTCTCAAACGAACAAGATCAAACACCCCAAAAGACTCAACCTGTGGGACACTCTGGGGGAATGGGACCACTGACTACCCTTCCCTACCCCAGACTACCCACTCACTGCAGCCAACAGCCTTTACCAGGAAAGAACCCTCTTGGCTTCTAACCAGGTACAGGTGGCAACTCTTTTTTGTTTGTTTGTTTGTTTTTTCAAGACAGGGTTTCTCTGTGTAGCCCTGGCTGTCCTGGAACTCACTCTGTAGACCAGGCTGGCCTCCAACTCAGAAATCCACCTGCCTCTGCCTCCCAAGTGCTGGGATTAAAGGCGTGCTCCACCACCGCCAGGCCTGGTGGCAACTCTTAACATCCTTTCTGGGCATGTCTCTTATGTGAAGAGAATGTTCTAGAAGGCATGAAGCCAGGTTCTCTACAGCTTGAGATGCCGCGGAGGAGCCCAAGACCCATGCTCCGGGAAGTCACACAGGCTTGGCCTTGCTACTTTCTGCAGTTTAGGTTTCCGCCCCATATCTTGCTTGGAAACATATATTCTGCTGCTAAAACTGATTTTGACAGCCTCGGTCTCCCTCCGAGGTTATAGCACATGGCGACGAGAATTACAGTTTTCCCACCTCCGAGACTCATATGGTGGTCTAGAGCCAAACTGGGAGGAGGGTGCTGCGGAGGAAGAGGGGGCCAAGAAAGGAGCCACGGCATGCCTTCTCCACTACAGCCTTGCTTCCGGCTAGTCCTGGGAGCTGCTACCTGGATCCTCCACCCATCAACCCCCATCCTTTGAGCTAGCTCAGCGGCCTCGATGCCCGGCAAAGCGGGTGCTCTCCGACACAGGCTTTAGCTGCCCCGCCCCCTGCCCACAACCACCTACAGTGTCGAAGCTCTTTCTTGAAGGCCTTGTGATTCCCCAGCTCCTCCAGGAAGACCTGGCCTGCTTTTCGGAGGGTCTCAGAACTTTTTTTGGTCAGGAACCATCCAAAGTAGAGTGGCAGAAAGTCCTTCTCCAGCCCCGGCTTCAGTTTCTTCAGCTCTTCGGCCGACAGCTGCCACTGGTTCTTCTCCTTGAGCTGGGCACAGTCTAGTCGCCACGCTGTCTTGGGCTCCACCAGCACCACCTGGTACTGGTACTGGTCCGCCATTTCAAAAAGCTGGTCCAGCCGCTCCCGCTCATGGTTGGTGTCATCGAGCACAAGAACCCTGACGTCCCGGCGGCAGTAGCCAGCCAGGTGCTCGTCCAGACGCTTGTACTCCTCGGGGAAGTCTGCCCGAGAGCCAGGAATGATCTTGTAAGCATCGGCAGACACCATCTTGGTGCCGTCGCGGTACTTCTCCAGGATGAGCCGAGCCAGAGTGGACTTGCCACTGCCCGGCAGGCCGCGCAGGATGAACAGCGTCTTGCACTCGTGCAGAGTAGCCACCGTGTCCTCATCTTGAAGGAAAGGGAACTGCAGCTCGGGCTTGTCCTTAGCGCCTGAGGATGACATTTTTCTGAAGAAGATCTTGGGCAGGAATGTGTGGCTTTTTCGGGTAAAGCTTGTGTTCTGTGTAAGAAGGAAGGGGGAGATGTCAGCCCAGGCTCCTCAAAGCCAGACCACAAGCACCAAACCCTAGGCTTTGGTCTGGTTGCCAGTTCAGGAGTCCCCAAGCCTAACTTAAGCACTTGAATGGCAGATGCGCTCCCGGGAGGGGAGTGGTGGCTTTTCTTCCTCCCAGTAGGTTCTTGAGTATCTTCAACGGCAGGGGTTGAACAGACGGAAGCTATTGAACCTCTTACTCTCCCGGCTCCAAGGATCTCTCAGGACACCTTGGTGGCAGGGCCTGCAAGGGCAGCCAGTGCCTGTGGCTCCCAGTCAGCCCTAACTTATATATTCTTGGCACCTCTTAAGGACGTCCTGTTTGGAGGCCTGAAGCTCTATGTATGGGCAGAGCCACAGCTGCCTTGGCCCTCTGCGTGCAGAGGCGGATGAGGGCAGAGGAGGGTGACCCAAAGACCGCCTCCCTCCACCCAACAATGGCACCAACAGATAATACTCTCTTGTCTGGGTGTCAGGGGACAATGGTCCCACAGAGGGCCGGCGGGGGGTAGGGCAGGGGGGCACCGGACAAAGGACCTCATTCACAACCACCTCCTCCTCTGCTCTCTCTGGGCCCCCCTCCCCCAATCTGTAGGACTAGGGGGCACAGGGCACCTGTATTCAGGGATCTTTGCCCCCCCCTACTTTGCCGTGTGTTAGCAGCACCTCTCTGACAAAAGCAACACGGAATAGCTGCTGTTTCAACGGTCATCTACACTGGCTTCCGCCTTTGGTGTGCACCCTGAGAATTTAGAGGGCTTGTGGCTTCTCCGTAGCCTTGAGCAGGCACCCACTCCCAGCCCTGGACTCCTGGTGCAACCCCGGGCCCAGAACCATTTGCCAGCTGGTGTCGCCAAGGACCATCGACTTTCTCTTCCCAGCTGCGATTTTTCCTTCTCCAAAGACACTGAGACTCCCCCCAAACCCCACCCCCAGCCCGCTCCCCTTGCCTTCGGGCTGCCTTGGAGGACGCAGAGTTTTGACTTCAACTCCCGGAACCTGGTTATCTCACTTGCAAGCAACTTCTGCCCATGCAGCCCCAAAGCACTCGCTTTCAGTTAGCCTCTCTCCCGCCCCGGCCCCCACGCGTGCGCTGCGCTCACCATGATGAGTGGGCGCACCGCCGTCACCGCCTTTGCAGGCACTATGTCTCCGGGACCCGCCCGCCTGCGCGAGGGACACGGGCGTCTCGGGGGTGTCCAGGCCGAACGCGGGGCGCTTTTCATAGCCCGGGGGGGCGGGGCACGCGACGGGGCGGGGTCGGCCCGAACCTCTGCGCACGCGCTCGTGGGGAATCGGAACCTGGTTGCCAGGAAGCAGCGGTTTGAGCCTTGGCAGAAAGCAAAGGCACACCTGGCCTCTCAACCCCTAAAGAGTCCGCCTTGCCACCACTTTGTTATTTAAAAGTTAAAGATTAACTCTTTCCTTCCTCTGAGACAGGGACTCACTATGTAACCCTGGCTGTCCTGGAACTCACTTTGTAGATCAGGCTGGCCTCGAACTCATTAATCTGCCTGCATCTGCCTGCCAAGTGCTGGGATTAAAGGGATGTGCAACCACTGCGCAGCCCAGATAAACTCTTAAAACAGGAGGCAGTTGCCTTTCCTGGGTCCCCAGGCATGCTGGAATGAAATGGGGGAAGCGTAGCTGTGCATGTGGTAGGCACAGAGCTTAAAAATTTGAAACAGCCCGGCGTGGTGGCGCACGCCTGTAATCCCAGCACTTGGGAGGCAGAGGCAGGCGGATTTCTGAGTTCGAGGCCAGCCTGGTCTACAGAGTGAGTTTCCAGGACAGCCAGGACTACACAGAGAAATCCTGTCTCAAAAAACCAAAAAAAAAAAAAAAAAAAAAAAAAAAATTGAAACAGGCCCCTAGACCTTATCACAACTGACTTGTGATAGAAGTACTATTCAGACCGCGAAACCAGGCCGATAGGCATCACCGCCTCCTAAAACAAAAACAAAGACCTGATTCATCCAAGCTCATAATTCTGGGAAAGTTCCTAAATGTACTAACCTTGATTATCAGCTTCTGTAGTCTGCTTCTGACTGAAGTATGTCAACACAGGATGTGGTTTTTATGCTTAAAAGCCCACCCCGAGAAAAGCGCTGGCCTACCCTGGGATCTCAGACATCTAGTGTAGTGGCAGGCTGGCTAAGAAAGCCTTTCTATTGGTTTATGCCTGTGTCTAAGCAGTCTTCTTTGGTGGATTCCCTCTCGACACCCCCCTCCCCCCCCAAAAAAAAGGTTTGTTGTTTTAAAGATGAGTCTGATGTAGCCCAAGCTAAGTTCAAACTCTCTATGTAACAAAGGATGGGGGCTGGAGAGATGGCTCAGCGGTTAAGAGCAATGACGACTCTTTCAGAGGTCTTAAGTTCAATTCCCAGCAACCACATGGTGGCTCACAACCATCTGTAATGTAAACATCTTCTGGTGTATCTGAAGACAGCTACAGTGTACTCACATAAATAATAAATAAATAATTAAAAAAAAACAAAAAAACAAAGTGTGACCCTGAACTTCTGATCCTCTTGCTGGAAATTCATGCTTACAAGAACATGCCCAGGGGGCTGGAGAGATGGCTCAGCGCTTAGGAGCACTGACTGCTCTTCTGAAGGTCCTGAGTTCAAATCCCAGCAACCACATGGTGACTCACAGCCATCTGTATTGAGATCTGATGCCCTCTTCTGGAGTGTCTGAAGACAGCTACAGTATACTTACATATAATAATAATAATAATAATAATAATAATAACCCTTAAAAAAGTAAGATTAGATTAAAAAAAAAAAAAAAAAAAAAGAACATGCCCAGTTGTTTAAGATGCTGGGTTCCCGCAAGCTAGGCAAATACATCCTAACATTGAGAATGAGAATGTGGTCCCAGAACTTTGATCCCAGCACTTGGGAGGCAGAGGCAAGCAGATCTCTGTGAGTTCGAGGCCAGCCTGGTCTACAGAGTGAGTTCCAGGACAGCCAGGGCTACACAGAGATACCCTGTCTCAACAAAACAAAACAAACAAATATATAATTATATATTTACATATATATTTATATTTACATATAATTTCTCCAGAGTAGTTAAGACAGTGTTGTTAATATGGCCAAGCATGTTACTCTGAGTTGGGCTTCAAGGCCCTGAATGGTAGGAAAGAACCAGCTCCCTCAACTTCTTCTACTCTGCCCGTCACAGGCATGTCACAGAGTTTTGTAGGGCCACACACATAAATGCACACAAAAATAAATTAAAATATCTTTGTTTGAGACAGAGCTCTCTGCCTAGCTCTGTCTATCCTGGAACTCACTGTATAGACCAGGCTGGCCTCGAACTCCCAGAGATCCATCTGCCTCTGCCTCTTGGATGCTGGGACTAAAGGTGTGAACCGCCCATGCCTGACTTAACAGATGATTTTTGTTTTATATGTATCGGTGTTTGCCTGCATTTGCGTCTATGTGGGGGTTTAGAAGCTCCTGGAACTGGAGTTGCGGACAGTTGTGAGCTGCCGTGTGAGTGCTGGGAACTGAACTCAGGTCCTCTGGAATTGCAGCCTGTGTGTGCTCTTGGTCCCTGAGCCATCTCTCCGGCCTCATTTAAAAAGACACGATTAAAATATTATCTAGGGACTGGGGCTATAGCTTGGAGTTAGACACTTATCTAGCCAGCAGAAGTTCCTGGACTTAGCCTGGCGGTGGTGGCGCACGCCTTTAATCCCAGCACTTGGGAGGCAGAGGCAGGTGGATTTCTGAGTTCGAGGCCAGCCTGGTCTACAGAGTGAGTTCCAGGACATCCGGAACTACACAGAGAAACCCTGTCTCAAAAAAAAAAAAAAAGAAGAAGAAGAAGAAGAAGAAGAAGTTCCTGGACTTGACCTGTGGATAAATTTGGGGCAGCAAAGAAATTCTGCCTTTGAATTGCTTCTCACTTGATTGGAATCCTGGCTTCATCCCAGCCTAAGTCATCTCCAGGCCTGCTTCTGGACCAGCCACATGACAAAGGCATGTGCGATGGTTTGTATATGCTTGGCCCAGGGTGTGGCACCATTAGGAGGTGTGGCTCTGTTGGAGTAGGTGTGTCACTGTAGGCATGGTCTTTAAGACCCTCCTCCTAGCTGCTCGGGAGCCAGTCTTCTCCCAGAAGCTTCAGGTGAAGATGTAGAACTCTCAGCTCCTCCTGCACCATGCCTGCCTGGATGCTGCCGTGCTCCCACCTTGTTGATAATCGACTGAACCTCTGAACCTGTAAGCCACCATCTCCAATTAAATGTTGTCTAAGAGTTGTTGTTTTTTTTGTTTTTTGTTTTTTTTCGAGACAGGGTTTCTCTGTTTAGCCCTGACTGTCCTGGAACTCACTCAGTAGACCAGGCTGACCTTGAACTCAGAAATCCGCCTGCCTCTGCCTCCCAAGTGCTGGGAATAAAGGCGTGCGCCACCACCACCCAGCCAGATTTATTTATTTTATGTATATGAGCACACCGTCACAGTCTTCAGACAAACCAGAAGAAGGCATCAGATCCCATTCCGAATGGTCGTGAGCCACTATGTGGTTGCTGGGAATTGACCTCGGGACCGCTAGTAACCACTGAGCCGTCTCTCCAGCCCAGGCCTGATCCTTTTGAGGCCAGATGCTTACATACCAACTTTGGGAAGTCACAGCCTTCTCAGAGGGATTTCTGTGGTGTTCTAGAAACTGATATCCCCAGGGCAGCCTAAGGTGGCCCATCCTGGGACTCCTCCCATACAGTCCGCCCGTAGGCCTACACCCAACTCTTACTCCAATCTACTCTGAAGGCCTACAGGCTTTATGAAACAGCCCACAGTCTAACAGCTGTCAGCTGAGCTGTGGCTTCTGTATACCTCTACCCCCCCCCAGCCTGTACATCCTGGGGAAACTGAGTCAAAGGCTGAGAAGCGAGCAGAAACACTTCTGTTCTCAGGGCTTTCTTTCCCTGTTCTTTCAGCGTTCTGCGCTCTCTGGAGCTCGCCGGCTTCTCTACCCACCCCCACTCATCCCCCCCCACCCTGCTCAGCTCTTCCATTGGTCTCTGCTGAGAACGAGGGGTGGGAGGCGGTGCAGTGACTCACTCAAGATCTGTAAAAATTAAAGACGCACATTTAATGGAACAACGAGGGCTCATGGGGGTGGTTGTAGGAGTCAGTCTCCCAGCTTTTCCTATCCAGAACTTCTCACCTGGGCCCACTGTCCGCCTAAGCCTCCTGCCTACTAAGCCGGGGCCTTCAGCCCTTCTCAGCTGTTAAGTCACTCAGGCTTTGGGTTCCTCCTCTTTTGTTTTCTCCAACTTTTCCCCCCTGAGTGCTTCTGCTGATTTCTTCTGGTCATCTGAGAGTGGGTGGGTGGAGTCGTCCGAGATCCTTCTGTAGATTTCCCTGGACTCTCTCCTCATCCCTTGCATGGACGTCTGACTGTCTCCCAACAGTTTTTTGCCCGGGCCTACCGAGCTTCTTCTGTCCTGCTCCTCTATCCTCAGCAGCCTCTGCTTTGAGCCCTCGTCCTCGTCTGTGGCGTCTCTCTCACTCTCCAGATCCTTTTCCCACTGTTTTACCACCTTCTCCTCGTCTCGGCCTCCTCGCCGCGGCTCCTTCTCCGACGCTCCCTGCGGGTCCATCTGTGAACTGATGTCCTCTGAAAAACAGAACAGGGTGGGGCCGGATGGAACACTCGGCCTGTGCTTCTCAGAGCAAAGACCTGGGGTGGCCTTGGTCACGTGGTGTCACATGTCACACTCTTCCCAATGGAGGGGAACCAGTCACTGCTCGGGTCCTGAGGAAGCTCTGCTGTGGCATCGGGTAGGATGCCGCGTGGGTCATACCGCTGCATTACCATGCAAGTGCAAGGGAACCCGAGACGGGCACAAAAGGAGATCTCGCCACCATCTCCCTCCAAGAAAGATCGAAGCCAGAATTGGAACCCTGGACCTCCTGACCCAAAAACATATGTTCCTTTCCCTGCAAGGAATGGCATGGGGGCTTACTCTTGGGCCCACACCTCCCCTCCACAGCCACAGGTTCCTGCTCTGGCACAGCACACTGTATCAGAACCTCCCACAATCCCGCCTTGACCTCTATGATGCAAAAGACATCCTTCCTCCCTTGACAAAAATGGCGTAGGTGTTGACAAGTGACATGGGGTCTTTTTTTTTTCCCCCTCACTGGCCCCATTCTGCCACCGTTGTATTTGTCTCTGGGGAGCAGTCAGTGTTGAGTTCTTTTGTGAACATGTGAGCAGGCTGTGAGCAAGAAGGGCTTCTGGGGAGCTGCCGTCTTGTGATTCTTGCTCCTTGTCTGATATAGAAAAGTCACCATCAGCCGGGCAGTGGTGGCGCGCGCCCATAATCCCAGCACTTGGGAGGCAGAGGCAGGCAGATTTCTGAGTTCGAGGCCAGCCTGGTCTACAGAGTGAGTTCCAGGACAGCCAGGGCTACACAGAAAAACCCTGTCTGAAAAACCAAAAAAAGAAAAAAGAAAAGTCACCATCAATCACATCCTGGGTATCCGTCATGAGCTTCTCCCAGGAAGCTGCTCACAGGGAAGTTTGCAATAGTAGTTTAACAGGGTCTCAGCCAGGCCGAGATAAAAAGGTAAACAACAGTGCCCTCTTCTGTTCAGAGAAGGAAGTGTGCCCACAAGAAGGCGCGAGATCTCTCCTCTGCCTGTGGCTGGCCCACCCCCTACTCCACAGCCCCTATTCATCACTCGAGTGGCTTTTTAACTGCTCTGTGCAATCGCCAAACAGAGGCCTGACTGCTCTTCACGGAATCAGCTACCACGAGGCAGGCACTGGAGAGATGGCGCAATGGATGACCCTGGGTCCCAAGCCCTGAGAACAGGAGGCACACAGCTGTAAAGCCGGGACTTGGTGGGTGGAGGCTGGAGGAAGATCAGGAGTTGATGACCATTTCCCAGCTACAGAGTAACTCTGAGGCCAGCCTGGCATACTCCAGACACTGCCTCAAAACAAACAAAAAACAACAAACTGAAACGGGTGTAGGGGGGGGACCTTGGGCAGTGATGGTGGTGGCCTGTAATCCCAGCTCTCAGGCACTTGAAGCAGGTGATCCCTGGAGCAAATGTGACCAGTCAGACAAGGCTCGGATCGGAGGTCAGCCTCTCTT
Source organism: Apodemus agrarius (assembly GCA_964023405.1). Lineage (NCBI taxonomy): Eukaryota > Metazoa > Chordata > Mammalia > Rodentia > Muridae > Apodemus > Apodemus agrarius. Next base: position 87,324,322 of record OZ030015.1, on the reverse strand, counting down.
TTCCACATACACAAGTATGTGTGTGATAAGAGCAAGCTGTCATCTGGCTGTTCTGCTATGGGAGCCTTGGGGACTAGAAAGGACTTGCCCTGGAGTCTTGGGGTTACACTGGGCTCTGTCCTTCTGGACCCCCCACACACACACACACACATTGTGGCTGGGAGGTCAGAATCCTACAGAGCGAGGCAAAGGCCATTCATCATAGTGGAATCATGGCTAAGGCCCGGGATCTAAAGCTAGATGGCCAGACTGAAACCGCTGTGGATTTCTAAGCCCTCTACCTTAGTGCCCTCCTTAGTAATAGTAAGTACTTCAACAGTATTTCCAGTAGGAGGGCAGTAGTGCCTACCACACTCCCAGAATGCCCGGCGGCAGGGCATCAGTGGAGACCAGCTTCTAAACTCTTCTCCAAGCCGCTCTTCTGCATTGCCCATAATCTGACTCCCTTTCCCTCAGACCTTCCTGGTGGGCCAACAGAGCCTGAAGGGGTCAAAGACCCCTTTGCTCCCTGAAGGTCTAGAGCACCACTGCTAAGCAGTGCAAGGGGTTCCAGTCCACCAACAGCAGGCGGCCAAGCTGGGCAAGTGGCTAGGCACCCCCTCCCTCCCCCGCATGTGACCTGGGGGCCACTCGTGTCGCTCAGCCTCCGACCCAGCACCAGGGCAGAGTGAGAGGGACCCGCGTTTTACACTGCCCCTGGCTGGCAGGGGTGGCGCCGGCAGGGTGACAGCTCTTTCTTGCTGCGTCCTGCGGGGAAATGGTCTTGTGGGCTGTGGGCCCTGCAGAGGGGAGCCCCGGCCTGTCTGAGAATCTAACACCTACCTGGCACACTTCGAGTGATAAAAATGGTAAATACCCCACGAATAACCTGAAGACAGAACAGAAAGGAGTCACAGGGCAGCTGGGCTGGGGGCAAAGCCGGGCCAAGGCGGACCGAGCGCTTTCCCCGTCCTCATCTGGGAAGAGATTCAGCTGCTGTTGGCAACTGCATGAGCATACTCAGTGGGCAAAGTCAACCTGGCCTTGGGGTGACTGGTGAGTGAGGCAGGACAGTTGGTAGAGGAGGGTTGGGGAGGGATGGGAGGGGTGGTGACTCACGTCTCTCTGCCTTTTCCCTGAGTATCTCCCTGTAGTTCGTTTTCTTAAGTTCTTCGATGATACCCTTATTGGCGTCGTCTAAGGCCTGTGGAAGGCAGAGGGGCTGATGAACTCTCTCTCTCTCTCTCTCTCTCTCTCTCTCTCTCTCTCTCTCCAGGGTTTTGTTCTTTATCCCTGGCTGGCCTCAGACTCCTGCCTCCATTTTCTAAGTGCTGGGATTGCAAGCATGTGCCACCAACACCCAGCTGGTTGCTTTGTTTTGAAACGGGGTCTCGTTAGTTAAAGTATGTAGTGCAAGGTGGTCTCAAAAGCGCCGTCACCCTGCAGCTCAACCTGCAAGCTTCCGCCTCTGATGGGATTACAGGCATCCCTCTACACACACTGCTTTCTGTGGGGTCTTGAAGAGGCTCCATCTTTGTCATAATCGTCTCAGAGGCTGGCACTGAGCTCAGTAACGGCAGCTTTAGGATATGGGTAACTGGATGCCTGGTGGGCGGGCAACATGGTTCTAGGGCCTGCCCTGTCAGGTTTCATGTCTGGAAATGGCAGTGCAAGCGGGGGCGGGGGTCTCAGAGCTGGTTCCTCAAGGAGCCACTGAGGACCAACTAATGAAGTCACTGCCCAGCCTTAGGGGACCTTAGGCCTGCCTCTCGGAGAGCCCCCAGCCCTGCCTCTCAGGAGACCAGGGCTCTCGCTCTCAATCCCCTTGGTCCCTTATGGTGTTGGTCACAAACAAGGTACTTTGGAGCCTGAGGCAGGAGGACCATTTAAGTCTAGGAGGCTGAGGTCAGCAGGGACAATGGAAAGAGGCCCTCATATCTAATTAATTAATTAATTAGTTAATTAATTAATGGATAACTATATAAATAATACATAAATAAGACAGTAGGACGCGTCAGAGTGCATAGGACATTGAAAAGGTGACTATTTAGTAAAAGTTTTGTTTCTTTTGTTTGTTTGTTTCAAGAAAGACCACTACTCGGACTGGCTGCTGTACTTTGCCAGCAGTGGCAAAGGTCAAAGCCAGTGCCCTGCCGGCAGGTGGCGAGTGTCCTGTGACAGGTGGGCAGTGAGCAGCTGGGGAAAGGCCAGAGGGAGGGGCTGAGGGCCCAGCCACCCTCCCACGCCGCCCCTCCCCAGCCCCGCCCCTCCCCAGCCCCGCCCCTTCCCAGCCCAGCGGCAGACAGACGCTCACGCTGATGATAGCCTGCTGCGCCTCGTTGTTGTGGACGAGCTTGGCGCGCTCCAGGGCCTTCTCAAAGTTATTCACAGCCGACTCGAAGTCTCTCAGCTTCACTGGGGGGCGGGGAAGAAGGCAGAGAACAAACTGAGACATAGTGTGCCGCTGGACAGAGCTCCTGGTCTGCTGGGTCCCATCGGAAGTCTGCGTCTGCTGGGATCGGCTCCGATCCCAGATGACCACTGGGAAGCCCCGACTGTGGAGCGAGCGTGTACCCGGTCTCTGCAGCACTGAGGACTGGGACACGGGGACCAGCACTGTATCTCCCAGGCCCTCAGTGAGGGGAGAGACCTTAGGATAGGAACGGTTCATGTGATGTGTACCTCCAGGATGGCGACTATAACCCCATCTGGAAATGGTTCCTGGAGAGGCAATCCGTACTTTGAGGTAACTGTCTGAAAACACTGCGGAGTGGGGGAGATGGCTCACTTGGCAGAGGCTATGATGCAGGAAGCCCTGGGTTTGACTCTGGGGTTACGCACCTGTAACCCCAGCACTTAGGAGGTGGAGACCATGGAAGTGTAAGGTTGGCTATGTGCTGAGTTCAAGACCAGCCTGAGACTCATAAGACCCTGTCTCCTTTTCCTTTTCCTTTTTTTTTTTTTTTATTTTAAATACAAACAAAACAAAATGGGAGACAGCCAGGTGGTGGTGACACATACCTTTAATCCTAATGAGGCAGATGGATCTCTCTGAGTTCGAGGCCAACCTGGTCTACAAAGTGAGTTCCAGGACAGCCAGGGCTATACAGAGAAATCCTGTCTCTGGGAGTGGGTGGGGGACCCAGCAACACAAAAACAACATAGTGAGAGAGAGAGATGGTTCAGCAGGCAAAAGCATTTGCTATGTAAGCATGAGGACCTGAGTTCAAATCATCCGCACCGGTGTTAAAGCCAGGAGAGTTAAAGCCGGTAGCTGGAACGCTGGGATCCCAGGAGTTCATTCACCAGCCAACCTAGCTGAAAGATCCCGAGAGGAAGTCACCGTGTGTCTTCCTCTGGTCTCTGCACGTGTGCCTATCATAGGCACATGCACGTGCACACACATGCACACAACATATGCTAATCATCATCTTCATCATCATCATCATCATCCCACTGGAGAGCAGGGAGACATGGAGAGGTGGGTGTATACCATGGACAGCTACTTGAACCTCCTTTCCCTCCTCTGACAGGATGGAGAACAAGCGGCTCAGCGGACATAACCCCGCCTGCTAGTTCTGGAGCTGAGCTTGGACCAATTCGCTGAGTGACAGAGTGAACTGTGCCCTTTAAAAAAGGCCCCGCTGCCGGGCAGTGGTGGCACACGCCTGTAATCCCAGCACTTGGGAGGCAGAGGCAGGCAGATTTCTGAGTTCGAGGCCAGCCTGGTCTACAGAGTGAGTTCCAGGACAGCCAGAGCTACACAGAGAAACCCTGTCTCGAAAAACCAAAAAAAAAAAAAAAAAAAAAAAGGCCCCGCGTGGCCCCTGGAGTGAGACGCACACCGCCAGAGGAAAACGAGTGAGCGCCATTTTTACCTGGTTCTGAATCCCAGAAGCAAACATAATGACTGGCCTAGCAAGATACACCCCACGGCTGCAACAGCGGCAGAAGAGATGTGGGAATAAGCAGCCATCTTTGTTTTTGAGAGTGCGGGGAGGGGGTGGGGTTTAAGGCCCCAGTCTACAAGATGGAATCCATAGCTGACACTGTTTATGGGGCCCAGAACCTGTGGCCGGATGGGTGATAAGGCCCTAGGAGAGAGCACACTACTGCTGTTCTGCTGAGTCAGTCTAGCAGCCAGCTGACTCCTTTTTTTTTTTTTTTTTTTTTTTTTTGTTTGTTTTTGTTTTTTTCGAGACAGGGTTTCTCTGTGTAGCCCTGGCTGTCCTGGAATTGGAACTCACTCTATAGACCAGGCTGGCCTCGAATTCAGAAATCCGCCTGTCTCTGCCTCCCAAGTGCTGGGATTACAGGCGTGCACCACCACGCCCGGCTCTAAATAAATCTTTTTTAAAAAAATTAAAACAAATCTGAGAGGCAGGGAGGTAGAGGCAGGAGGATCAGTGAGTTCAAGGCCAGAGCGAGTTTCAGGACAACCAGGGCTCCAGAGAGAAACCCTGTCTCAAAAAAAAAAAAAAAAAAATTAAAAAAAAAAACAAAACAAAAAAAACCCTACCAACTAAATTAATTCATTAATTCATCAAAACAAAGCAAGCAAATAGAGAACCAAGCAAGCAAGCAAAGAAACAAACATGAGTTGCTTGTCCTCATTCTCATAACTATGGTAAGAATGGACGGGCCGAGAGGCTAGGCCACCCTCGGGACTGTCGTCTGGGACAGGCCTGGCGCTGGGAGAGCAGGCAGGGCGGGCATCTCTGAGCCCCTACCTTGGGCCTGGGCCACCAGAACACTGGCGTTCAGCTGCCACTCGAGGTCCCCTTCCTCCTCCGCGTACTGCTGAGACTTTTCACCGTAACTCTGCGCCTGCCATGCCTGGTCCAGCTCCAAGTAACAGCGGCCAATCTCATGGAAGAGCCAGGTCTTCTCCAGGGTGGTTTTGGCTAGAGGGATCTTCTCCTCCCATCTGGGGAAAAGAAGAACCAACCTGGTCAGCTCCTTCCCACAGCCCTGGGCTCAGCCACGGCAGACCCAGACTTCCTGTGGGAGCAGAATAAAACCCATTCCCCCAGTTCGGTCCAGAGTGGAATCAGTAAGTACCAGCATATTGCCAAACTGCCAGAGCTATTTCTGGTGACATCTATGGAGTCAGATTTGACATAACCTCTGAAAATAATGTTTGAAAAGGGCGCCTGGGTGTGTGTGTGTGGAGGGATTGCTTAGTGGTAGAGTAATTGCCTAGTGTGCATGAGACCCTAGACTAATTCCAGCACTGCAAAGACCCAACAGTAAGAATGCAACGAAAGCAACTGAAATAACTCAAAAATAACTTTCCAGCATTTCCTGGGTTAGGCTCAGTAGCACAGACCTGTAATTCCCAAGCACTGGGGAGGCTGAGGCAGGAGAGTGAGTTCAAGTGTGGACTGAACAACTGGGCGGAACCATATTCCAGTACACAGACACCAAGGGCATCAGGACACCACATCACGTGACCCGGAAGGCTGCCTGGTGAACGAGTGTCAGAGGCCTGAGGGACGGTGTCTCCCCAAGAAGGGCGGCTGCATCCAAGGAAGCTGGTTCTCTGGGTCCGGGCTGCCTCTGAGGCTCCCTAGGGCTGTGCCCACCCCCACCCCACTGAACAGATAACCAACCAACCTCAGGGTTAGACCTCAAATAGATCATCTGGGGAGTTGAGATGCGGTTCCCCTAAACCTTACACAGTCACACAGAGTCACACACACAGGAGGAGCCTCTAAGGAAGTCACAAAGGTCCGTTGGTCTGTCAGCTCTAAAACTGAGAGTCACCTGGAGATGACTCCGGCTAGTGAGGCGGCTCAGCTCCACGGGGAAGGAAGGAGCTTGCCAAGCACGCCTGGCGGCCTGAGCCTCATCCCGGTGTACGCAGGATCTGACTCCTCAGAGCTCTCCTCTGGCCATCACATGTAACTAGTCAGACGCAAATGCCTGCTCCCCGCTCTCACATCACACATATGACACACGCAATAATAGTAAAGAATAAATAATAATAAATTAAAAGTGAGTTCTTAGCTGGGCAGTGGTGGTGCGCGCCTTTGATCCCAGCAGTCAGGAGGCAGAGGCAGGCGGATTTCTGAGAATTCAAAGCCAGTCTGGTTTAGAGTAAGTTCCAGGACAGCCAAGGCTACACAGAGAAACCCTGTCTAGAAAAACCAAAAATTAGAAAAGAAAAAAAGAGAGAAATGGAATCTTTTTTGTTTGTTTGTTTTTGTTTTTGTTTTTTTCGGGACAGGGTTTCTCTGTGTACCCTGGCTGTCCTGGAATTCACTCTGTAGACCAGGTTGGCCTCAAACTCAGAAATCTGCCTGCCTCTGCCTCCCAAGTGCTGGGATTAAAGGCGTGTGCCACCACCGTCTGGCATGAATTCTTGAATTTTTGAGTCCTGACCTTACCTTCACTTTAGAATTTGAATTTCCAAGGGTAAGACCAAGTAATCTTTTAAAAAATTTTAATTGTATTTATTTTTGGGGTGTGTGTGTGGGGGGGGGTCTGGTCCTCCTTTCCTTTCCCCTTTCCTTCCTTCCTTGTCTTCCTCGTCTTCCTCTTCTTCCTCTTTCTCCTCTTTTTCTCCAGTAAGCTTTTGTTCTGTAGCTCTATCTGGCCCAGAACTAGCAATGCTCCTACCTCAACCCCCTAAATAACTAGGATTACTTGCATGATTGGCCACAAGCAGTTCTAAGTTCTGTTCATTTACTAATGCCTCCTTGTCTGGCTCTAAGTCCCCAGACTGGAATCCCAGTGTGAGGGAAGGAAGTTGCAGTCCCAGGGTGGGGACGGGGCAGTCTGTGTTACTTACGTGTCAATGGCTTGCTGGAATTTCCCAACTCTGGCAAAAACTCTTCCAATATTGTCAAGGGCCCTCGATTTTGCATCTGGAAGGTCACTGTGGAGAGGCAGCAAAAACAGACATTAAGTTGAAATCAGACACTCTGGTGAAAAAGGCAAACGCTAGGGCCCAGGCTCCAGGAATACAGAGTCCCGAGGGGAAGATGTCCAGGCTGACAAGGCTGTGTCACACGGACCCATCTGTGCCCTTAGCCTGAGATGGGCATCATCTGGATCCTTCCAGAACTCACAGCTCACAAAGATGTCCCTTTGTTCCAGCAAGTTTCCTTCTAGGCTTTACCTCAAGATAACGTAACAAGAACATCAATTAAAATGATTCTTATTTTAGAAACAACCTATTAGGGGCGACTTAACAATGGTAATTGGTTGGTGTGAAAAAAAGCGTTTATAAAGTATGAAGTGAAAAAGTCAGGGGGCAGCCGGCTGTGGTGGCGCACACGTGTAATCCCAGCACTTGGGAGGCAGAGGCAGGTGGATTTCTGAGTTCGAGGCCAGCCTGGTCTACAGAGTGAGTTCCAGGACAGCCAGGACTACACAGAGAAACCCTGTCTCGCAAAACCAAAAAAAAAAAAAAAAGTCAGGGGGCTGGGTGTGGCTCGGTCGTGCAGCGCTTGCTGAGCATGCAAGACCCTGAGCTTTGCCCAGCAACAGAGGGGAGATGCGTCTATGCAGGCCTATGCTTTGAAGATGCAGCAAGGACATCGGGGCCATGGAATGGATGCATGTGCATGCTTGCACACGTGCACACGTGCACACGTGCATGCACATACACACACACACACACACAGAGACACACACACAGACACACACACACACACAGAGAGAGAGAGAGAGAGAGAGAGAGAGAGAGAGAAGCAGAGGCCCCCGGTTTAGGAAAAGACACCATCTCAAAGGAATAGGCAGGATGATGGAAGAGGATGGATGAAGACGGAGAGGATGGAGGAGAGTGGAGGAGGGTGGAGGAGGGTGGAGGAGGGTGGAGGAGGGTGGAGGAGGGCGGAGGAAGATGAAGAGGATGGAGGAAGATGGAGGAGGGTGGAGGAGGGTGGAGGAGGATGGAGGGTGGAAGAGGATGGAGGAGGGTGGAGGAGGGTGGTCTTTTCCAAATTACTTTCCATTTAAGGCCAAGACACAGAGACAGAATAATAGAAAAATAAGACTGGCTAGCCTCAGGTTACTTCCTGTTACCTTTCCCCTGTAAGGATTAAGGCATAGAGAGACTTTATTATCTTGCCAATTGAAACTGGCCCATTTATAGAACATGGCAGTCATCTCTGTAAGATTCTTTTCTTGGGTCAACTGAACAGCAAGTGCAGTTTTAGCTTAGTAATGGGAAATTTAGCATTAGTGACTCCATTTTGATTTTTAACAGCCCTCAGTTACAGATCTGCTCCAATAGCACCTCTCTCTTTCCCATCCTGGGCTGGCTTCTCCGCATCTTCTTTTCAGCACCTTTCTGGGAAGCCAGAGCCTGGCACGGTGGCACATGGCAGAAGTTCGACCTACCCAGTGGGCTGCAGCACAAGAGTCACTTCAGCCAAGACTGTGAGGCCAGCCTGGGCTATATAATAGACTGTGAGGCCAGCCTGGGCTATATAATAAGATTGTGAGGCCAGCCTGGGCTATATAATAAGACTGTCATTTAAAAAACAGAAACAGCCCATCACAGCGGCTCATACATGTAATTCTAGCACTCATGAGGCTGAGGTAGAAGGATCAGGAGGTCAGGGCTAGCTTTGGCTACATTATGAGTTTGAGGTTAGCCTGAACTACATGAGACCCTGTCTCAAAAACAAAACCAAGCCAAACAAAACAAAAGAATATGAGCCTTTGGTTGTCTGTTCGCAGTGAAGATTCGACCTCACTCTAGCCTGTGACTTTAGATCACCATTCTTCAGCTCCGCCCGCCTAGCATGCCTAGAAGGTCGCTCCTCAGACAGAATTTAACCTGTGACCTCAGCAACAGCCAGGTCTAAGTGGGGGACTCCCCAGTGGTAGCTGCTTGCACTCTGCACCCTTGATCCTCCCAAGCCTTCCTGGATAAAGGCAGAGCCCCCCGCTCACTCACTTCCCACCGGGGTCTCAGCTTGTAGCCTCGATGATAGAAGATGATAGACCACCAGGGCATGGTGCACAGCGTCTCAGCCTTCTGTAAGATCCCCTGGCATGGGAGACTGTCAAGTCTCTTTCATTCATTTAAAAACATTGAAATGAGTTCTTGGTTTGAAAATCCTCTATATGTGTCTAAGTACATACATCCATGTCTGCATGAGCATGCCACAGTCCAGAGCACACTCCGGGGAGGTCCCAGGGAAATGGGTTGGAGGTGGGGTGAGAGACTTCTGCACAGTTTTGAATCAAACCCAGCGTGGCGGAACCTTTTGTAAAGCCGAACTCCCTTCCAGGCATCAGCTGCCCATAGCCCTGGTCCCTCGCCTAGCGTCAAATCTCCAAACCCTCCATATGCCCATGTCTCTCTGCCAAGAATGGTCCTTAACCCTCCTCGTGTCCAATCCAAGCCTCCGGCCCCGCATCCCCTCTCTGCCCGCGTCTCTGCGGCTCCTCAGCCACAGTTTTCCTCAGCTGCCCTCACAGTCTGCCTAAGATAGTTTTTCCCTTGCAGAGTGGACTCCTCTGGGGCTAGGGCGGATGGCCCAGTGGTAGAGCCTGCCAAACTTACACAAGGCCCTGGGTTGGGATCCCCAACGCCACCAAAAACTTAAAAGAGAGAGTGGGTAATCTGCTGTGGTGTGACAGGTAAATCCCGTGGCTTCTTAATTTATTCATAATAGTAATAAGAGAGCTGCCAAGAGTGGTGGTGTACACCCTTCTGTCTTTAACCCCAGAACTCCAGAGGCAGACGCAGACGGGTTTCTGGGAGTGCGGAGGCAGATTGGTCTAGACAGTGAGTCCCAGGCGAGCCAGGGCTACATAGTAAGATCTTGTTTAAAAAACAAAAGACAAAAACAAAAAACAAAAAAAAAAAAAAACCGAAGGCTGAATGTGTGCTGAGTGTTAGAGTACTCGCCTGGCATGCATGAGGCCTGGGTTCCAGCTCTACCATCAGAAATGTTCATTGTGCAAGGGCTGGGGAGATACACGAGGCCCTGTGTCTGATCCCCCAACCACCACACAAACTTAGCACGAAGGTGCACGTCTACAATTCCAACAGCCAGGAAGTTAAGGAGTTTTCGACTGCGTTGGCGCACGTCTGGCATGGTGGTGTATATCTCTTACGGAGTCCACAACCAGCCTTGGCTACACAGTGAAGCCAAGCCAACCTGGGCTACTTGAAATCCTATCTCAATTAAAAAAACACCACCACACTCAGCGACAGGAAGGCACATAAATCAAATCTACAGCCACCCAAGAAATAAATGAGCGCCGGAGTACCTAGAAGCCTCTTGAACAAGTCATTGGCTGGTCTCTAAATGGCTGGAGAGAACGAGGGAGGGGTGTGTAGAACTCACTTAGACTGGAGTTTCCAGATAGGGCCCTGGTTGCAGATGCTGAAAGGGCAGGAAGTAGCCAGGCCAAGTGGCCTGAGCTTGTGACCCTAGCTCCTGGGAGAGACAGGATGGGGAGTTAGAGGCCAGCCTGGAGATACGTAGTGAAATCATGTCTCAAAACACACAGAAATGAAAAAGGAAGGAAGGGTGTCTAGAATACTGTACCCAGATACAACACTCTTGTTATGTGGCAAGACCTGGTAACAAGAGAGTGACTCTTCCCAAAGCCCAGTGTCTTAGAGGACCGATAGGATACTGTTGGATGAGGAGGGACAGGGTGGGATTTCTGGACCCTTTCCCTCCATCCCTACCCCAACTCAGGATCAAAGGCTTTGCTAGAGTGAGACCCTGACCTTCAGGGTCTGATGGATGAGTGGGAGTGGCTTGACAGATGAAGGAGCCGAGAGCAGCGCAGAGCTGGGATTCTTTCGATGGCGTCAGGCCAGAACGACCTGCACAGAGCTCTTTGCTGGCTGAGGCCCAAAGGAAGCCGTGCTGGCTGAGAACAGCCTGCACCGCTGAGTTTCCACTGGGTTCTTCTTTCATGGGAGAAGCAGAGGAAGCCCAGGGCGGGTGGCCAGGACATGAGCAGGACCGAGGGAGGGAGATACCCAGAAGCCTCCTGGGTTTCCTCCAGGGAGTAGATGTCTAAGATTCAGGGGTTCCTGGGGCAATATGTGTGGGACAGATGTAAGGGACAGACCGGGACTGGTTTCATGTGGGATCGCTTACAGGATGTTTGAAGAGAAAGAAAGGCCTTGGAGTCTGTTAAACAATAGGGCTGGGGCCTGTGAGAGAAGTGAAAGATCTATGGGAGATAGTCGCATCCAAGAGGGCTAGCTATACATTATTATTATTATTATTATTATTATTTTTTTTTTTTTTTTTGAGACAGAGTCTGACTCTGTAGCCCTGACTGGCCTGGAACTCACAGGGATCTGCCTACCTTTGCCTCCCCAAGTGCTGTGATTAAGACCCTCACAGTGTGCATGTTTTATTTAACCCTCATGACCCCTGTCAGGTGGTATCATTAGGCCTTCAGTACAGGTGAGGAAACCGAGGGGATGGGCGACTTCAATCCACACAGCTCTGAGTGACAGAGCGAGGAATCAAGGGCATGTCTGTCTCCAACTCCAGGTCCGTCCCACAGGCTTGCTCCATTCTAATGGCTCATAACTCGGTCTCCCTCCTCAGCCCTTAGGAGACATACAAGAAATTGTCCAGGAGTGGGTGGCATTGAGGCCCTGGTGGCTAAGTGAGGAGAGGGCTGGAGACCGTGTGCACGAGGCTGTGGGTGGCACTGCAGGCAACCAGGGGTTATGGCTCGGAAAGCCTGTTTCTTTTGGGAAGCCTTGAGTCTTGGGAAGAGCCCATTTCTGGGAGTGTTGGTAGCGGTTTTATGATGGATACTAGGTGTTTCCCTGTTAGTCAGCGGGGAAAGGGCAGTGTGGCTTTGAAGATCTGTGGGAGCAGTGAGAAAGTGAGAGAGCAAGGGCGAGACAGAGACAGACAGACAGACAGACAGACAGACAGGAAGAGCAGCAGGCGTGGCTAAGGGCTAAGGCAGCGAGTCAAGTGTGGAGTCTGAACAGGAAGTACCTCCCCAGAGGGCGCGTGTGGTAAGGCGTGGTGCCCACTTGGTGGCAGTATAGAGTATAATACAGTATAGAGTAGCACAGAGAAGCCTTTAGCTCCAGAGCGAGCCAACAATCCACTGCAAACTGATGGGCAGGAGCCTGAGAAGAGGCCAGAACTGTGGGTGAGTGGTCACTGTGGCCAAGAAGGACTGACTCCAAGGGACTTAGGATCAGGATGCTCAGGGGAGAAGGTTCAGTGGGGGAAGGCTCTTGCGCCAAAGCTCATGGCCTAAGTTTGATCCTGGGACCAGCGTGGCAGAAGTGATTCCCACAACTGTTCCTCTGATCACAGGAAAGCTCTGGCATCCATGTGTGCACACACATACAACGAATAAACGCATGAACAAATACATAATAAAAATTAAAAAAAAAAATCAGGAGTCCCTGAAAGTGATGGAGTTAGTTCCCTGTCAGGAAGTTTCAAGTTGAGAACAGCTCACCTCAGGGAGACTGGATATCACTGTTAATGAATACTAGGTACAGTCTTGGGTCTCTGTTTTTCTTAAATGTATGTGTGTTGTGTGTGTACCTTTGTATGGTATGTGGTGTGTGTGTGTGTGTGTGTGTGTGTGTGAGTGTGTGTGTGTGTTGTCTCTGTGGGTGTGTATGGTATGCCTGTTTGTGTGGTGTATGTCTGTGCATTGTGTGGTATCTGAGTGTGTGTGTGTGTGTGTGTTGTCTGTACCTTTGTATGGTATATGGTATGTAAGTGTGTATGTGGTTTGTGTCTGTGTCTGTGTCTATGTATGGTATGCCTCTGTGTGTGTGTGTGTGTGTGGTGTGGTGTCTGTGCATGTGTGTCTATTCCTTTTGTATGGTATGTGGTGTGTAAGTGTGTGTGTAGTTTGTGTTTGTGTATGGTATATCTCTCTGTGTATGTTTGTGTGTGTGTGTGTGTTGTGGTGTCTGTGCATGTGTATGGTATATCTCTCTGTGTGTCTGTGTGTATGGTATATCTGTATATATGGAGTATATGTGTGTCTGTGTATGGCATTTCTCTCTGTATGTGTGATGTGTGTGGTGTCTGTGCATGTATATGGTATATCGCTGTGTGTGTCTGAGTGTATGATATGTTTTTTTGTGTGTGGTATATGTGTATGTCTGTGTGTGTGTGTGAGTGTGTGATGTGTGTGTGTCTGTGAATGTGTATGCTATGGTATGTCTCATGTGTGTCTGTTTGTGAACTGGAACTGACTGGGTCCAGGGCCTTGAACATCCTAGGCAATTGCCCTTCCACTGAGCTACATCCCCGCCCCTATTGTCTCAAGTTCTTGGCCTGTCCCTTTCCATCTAACCTCCCTCCACGCCAGGGTAGGGCAGCAGAGCACACTACTGAGTGCTGGGATTAAAGGCATGCGCCGCCACCGCCTGGCTGACTTTTTGCTTTTTTAACAGGAGCACAATTGCAATTTAATAACTATGGCTATGCCACTTTTTTTTTTTTGCCAGATATCCAAACCTATATCTGGACTTTGCTATGTTACTAATGCCAAAAATATCTGATATGCCTAGGGCCTGAATCAAAAATTAAAAAACAAACAAACACCAAGAGTCAGGCCACTGGGAGCTCACTGGAGTTTTTATGGTCCTGTTTTAGTTATTATGATCCTGTGTGTGATTAAAAAAAAAAAAGCTACCAGCCTAGGTTTGCTTCCTACCCTCAGTCCTGAGTATTCAACCCCTACTTCCACCAGACTCTCCCTCAGGCCTGCCCTGCGGGACAGAAAGTAGGAACGACCTACGAGCAGCCCTGGCAAAGGCTCTCCGAGGCCTAGGGACCTTGGCCACCGCAGGGCACTCACTGTTCCTTGGCGATCTCCAGGTCCTTTCTGTGACTCTGCAGGGCAGCCACCATCTGCCCCAGCTCGATCTGGGCGTTGCCTATGCAGCTGTACAAGTTCCCGACCAGTTCATCCTTGTTGGGAACCTCGTCTTGGTTCCACTCCAGAACCTTCTTCAGTACTTTCTCAGCTTTTTGAAGGCTCCCATCAGCACTGCCACTGGTCAACACTGGGGAGAGAAGGAGTTGACACGGAGGTCAACCCCGTGTTGATGGACTGACTCCTCCCAGATAATTTCCATCCGAAGGTCAGCAGAGGCCGAGGCTCGGGCTCCGGGGCTCCGGGGCTCCGGGGCTCCGGGGCTCCGGCTGTCATTGCCTCTCCCCACTCTCCAGCCCCGAGAATACTACCCACACATGTCAATGTCCTCTAGGCTCTTGAGGATGTAGTGGGCTGTCTGCGAGGGGCTGCGCTTCCGGTCCCTCAGCCACTTCTCTTGCATCAGCTTCCGGTCTCGCTCCCGGGCATAGATGGGCTTCTGCTGCCTCCAGAAGTTGCTACGGGTGTCCAGGTAGTTGATGCCAGTCATGATGAGGTCTTCCACGGTCAAGCCACTCTTGATGGTGCCTTTGATGAGATCTGTGGAGGGGTATCCAGGAGGTCACACACGTAGGGGAGTCACCCTTTCCAGGGTTGGAGCCCCTGCTGTAGGCCCTGTGAGGACCTCTGCCTGCAGATGCCCCAAAAGCGAGGAAATCAGGAGTTTGTGGGTGGCGGTGGAAAGCCATGGGACATTCTTGGTACAAGCCTTTTTGTGGCAAAATAAGAGGGACAAGAAAGAAGGGTCTCTTGGATAATTTTCTGAGAAGCCTGTTCTCAAGGGTCCCTCCTTTCAAGCCGTGGCCTCGGGGAATAAAGAAGAGTCTGAATATGACCCCTGGTCCACGTTACCAGTCCTCATGGAGCAACCAGGTGCCAGGTAAGCTGGTGCATGCTGGGAGCCATAGGGGGTGTGCCTTCATCCTATCTACTGTGTGGCCGTGGCCAGAGCTTAGGGCCAATTGAAATGACGCAAGGCCACTTGGGATTATGCTCAGGCCACTCCCGCCCTCCATGCCAGGCCCTCTAGAGACCAGGAAGCCTTTAGGCTTGTTACCAAGGAGATGTGCCAGCAGGAAAGTTGTGTGCCAAAACCCTGCAGAGAACCCTGCAGTTGACCTCAGGAAACCAGCTCTGGAGAGAGGGTGTTTGATTCCAGGGTGTCCCCTGCTCGGGTTTATCGATTCAGAGCAATATTCCCATGCCAGGTTGGTGGGAGGCCTGCCTGAGTTTGAGGGTTCTGTCAGCGTGGGGTGATGGACTAGATTCTGTAGGTGACACCACCACTGACTTGCTTGCCGCCTTGGACATTCGGTGAATTCTATTTCCTTGTCTATGAAATGAGGGATGGCCCAGATGATGTTTCAGAACATGTAGTCCTGACGTGGTCAGATCCCACCACCTGTCTGTCAGGTTCTTCTATCCACCGTACGACTACAGTCATGTAGTGTGATTTGCCTCTTGAATGTCCCTCCCTTAATGGCCTCATATGTTAAAGCTTGGTCCTTAGCCAGTGTACCACTGGAATATGGGGGAAGAACATTTAGGAAGGAGAATCCATTGTCAGGTAGTTACACTGTCTGGGGGCATGCCTTCCAATACGGGGTATTGGAATCTCTGCTGCTTCTTCTTTTTTTTATACTTCCTGGCCTAGTGGGTGCTCTCTATACAATGTTCTGTCTCACCGACAGGCCCTGAAACCTGAATACCTATGAAATCTCTGAAACTTTAAGCCAAAATATATATATATATATATTTTGAAACAGGGACTCACTATATAGCCCTGACTGTCTTGGAACTTGCTACATTGACCAGGCTGGTCTTGAACTCACAGAGACCCACCTGCCTCTGCCTCTGTCGGGATGAAAGGGATGAAAGGTATGGGTCACTGTATCAGACCAGCATCTTTCCTTTTTTTTTTTTTTTTTTTTTTTTTGCTTTTTTGAGACAGGGTTTCTCTGTGTAGTCCTGGCTGTCCTGGAACTCACTCTGTAGACCAGGCTGGCCTTGAACTCAAAAATCCGCCTGCCTCTGCCTCCCAAGCGCTGGGATTACAGGCGTGCGCCACCAACGCCCGGCACATCTTTCCTTCTTACAAGCTGATTATCTCAGGTGTTCCTATGTGTCACAGTGATGTAAGGTTGACAAAGGAGCCTACATACTAAAAAGTGGGGACCTGAGTGTGGACTTCTTGGGTTCAGATATGAGCAGAAGTGTGTTGCCTAGCCTCTTGTGACCTCAGTCGGGTGAGAATGCTATACGACCTTTCTATGGGTCTGGGTTGGCTGCATTCCGAGACAGGCTGTCCCTTAAGCTCCCACCCACTGCCCCAGCCCTGCCAGCAACAGGTCTGAAACCTTCATCCAGGAGAAGCTTCTCCAGATACTCCTTGTCCACATACAGCTCCCCGAGCAGCTGCCGGACGGTCTTCTCGCTCTTGAGCGAGCCCTTCCGCTTGATTTCATTCTTGGTGTTGTATGAGAGGTGCTTTACAGGTAGGTGCTTCTGTTGGGCTTTCTTACTCTGCAAAATGGAGGGACATCCAGGGGAGCCTCAGTAAGGAGCTCAGAGAAAGCAGCGTGGATTGAGAGTCTAAGACTCCAAAGTCCTGCTCCTGCAAGACCCTCTGCGGCCGGAGAACCATGAGATATGCTTGGTTGGGTCTAGCTGGATTCCCAAGATACCTTGGGAGCTGCGGCGGAATCTCGTGGTGGCCCATGATGGGCAGAAGTGAGATGTCCCCAGTGGTGTGTTACTAGGGTTTTTGAAGGTACAAGTGGTCTCAGAATCAGGCACCTTACCTCAGCTTGCTTGCTTAAGAAGGAGAGGTCTCCTTTGTTCTCCAGCTTAATTGAAGAAGGACCTGCAGGACAGAGGCTGGGACTGAGCAGGGCCAAGCCTCTCAGGCATGACCGATCACATACTTTTATGTGGAAATGGCTACCTTTGGCAAGGAGATGGCAGAGGCCTTGGCCTCAAGCCACCCTAATACAGGAATGGTGCAGGGTGGTTGGTAAAACACTGTCCTAGACACTAGATGATCACCGCTAGCCCAAGATTTCCAAATACAGAGAGACCTGGGATTAAGGGAGGCTCTGTTACATGCTATTTCCACACTGCTAGCCACAGAGACAAGTTCTCACTCACCTCCTTCTTCGCTCTGCTGTGGAGCCGACAGAGAAAACTAACCCTTGGTACTTGCATGGTGAGGGAGGAGCCAGCCTCAGAAAGGCTAGACTCAGAACCTGACTCTAGTCTATGTGTGACTTCAGAAAGGACAACTTCAGAGCAGCCCACCTAGCGAGCCTAGAAGGTCGCTCCTCAGACAGAATTTAACCTGTGACCTCAGCAACAGCCAAATCTAAGCGTGAGACTCCCCCAGGTGGTAGCCGCTTGTTCTCTGCACCTTTGACTCTGTACCTTTGATCCTCCCAGACCTTGGGGTGGGGGGATAAAGGCAGAGAGAGCCCCAGTGCTCACTCACTTCCCACCGAGTTGTTGATGGCTTCCTGGGCTTTCTGAATTCCAACTTTGAATTCCCGGTCAGGTCTCAGTTTGTAGCCTCGATGATAGAACACCAGGGCAAACTCAAAGTCTCCCATGGTGTACAGCGTCTCAGCCTTCTGTAAGATCCCCTGGAATGAAGAAAGACAGTCAAACCCAGACGGAGAGACAAGACCTTAAAGGACTTGTGTGGCTGGAGGGGGGGGTGTCCCAGGTCGGAGGTCAAGGTTGGAATAGGGGAGGCAGGGCGAGCACTGAAGAGGAAAGGGCACCAGACTCCAAGTAACCCAGCTGGCTCTTCAACTCCCAGTAACCAGAGTCTGCTGCAATGGAGATGTCGAAAGCCAGCCTGAGCTCCCCCATCCGACAGTCACCTTACAGAAAGTCGGGTCGTTCTGAAGTGAGGCCTCAGCATCATTCAAGGATTTCTCCAAGTCTCCCATCTTCAGGTAGCACTTGGAGCGGGCAACCAGGCAGTTCTTATCTCCGCTTTGAAGGTGAAGAGCCTGCCAAAGGGAAGTGCTCTGATGGGCTGATGCCAGGAAGAGCAAGGCGGGAGCCTGACCCGGAAGGAAGGGTGGCCTGCCACCTGCGGCAGTTTCCAGGGGACCCTCCAGGTCAGTACACGGACTCCTGCCTCTGAGTCACATCGGAGGCACACAGCCCAACCCACTGGCTCAGCGAACACGAACATCTCTATCTGTATGTGGCTGATCTCAGAGAAGGCTCTATCTCGGCTCCCGAGGAAGCCACTCACCGGTTAAGACGTAGGAATTGGCTGGGCCGAGGATCTGTGACTTTCTGCCCAGTCCTTCTGGCAGGACAACTTCAAGATGGCTTATGTCTACCAAGTTCAACAAACCTCAGTTGGCTGCATACGTTTGCAATGTAAACGTCAAAGGCAGAATAGGTTTTAGGACCATCTAAAACTCGGGTTACTCATCCCCTGGCCTCTGTGTGCAAGGGTTAGAACGCAGGGCTTTATGAACGTCGGAGCAAGTTCTCTACCTTTGAATTGTACCTAGCCCGCGGCTTCCCTTGCTCTCCTTCCCTCTTTCCCTCTCCGTCTTTCTGGTTTGTTGGAATTTCGTTGTTGTTCAGTTTGGTTTGGAGAGAGAATCTCAAGCTGTAGCCTTGACTGGCCTGGAGCTTGCTCTGTAGGTAGACCAGCTGGGCCATGCTCCTGCTTCTACCTCGTGGGTGCTGGGGGTACAGGCATGTCCCCCTGATACCCAGTCCTCCTCTGATTTCTTCAGTCTTTGGAGTAGTTGGAATTATAGGTGTATGCTGTCACACCTGGCTTGAGCCTCCTCCTCCTCCCTCTTCTTCTACTTCTTTTTGTTGTTGTTGTTGGGTTTTTTTGTGTTTTTTGTTTGTTTGTTTGGTTTTTTTTTTTTTCGAGACAGGGTTTCTCTGTGTAGCCCTGGCTGTCCTGGAACTCACTCTGTAGACCAAGCTGGACTCGAACTCAGAAATCCGCCTGCCTCTGCCTCCCAAGTGCTGGGATTACAGGCATGCGCCACCACTGCCCAGCTACTTCTTCTTCTTCTTTTTTTTTAAAGATTTATTTATTTTTATGTATATGAGTACAGTGTAGTTGTACAGAGGGTTGTAAGCCATCATGTGGTTGCTGGGAATTGAACTCAGGGCTTCTACTTGCTCCTGCTCCGCTCGTTCTGGCCCAAAGACTTATTTATTATTATATGTGAGTACACTGTCATTGTCTTCAGACACACCAGGAGAGGGCGTCAGATCTCATTACGGATGGCTATGAGCCACCATGTGGTTGCTGGGATTTGAACTCAGGACCTCTGGAAGAGCAGTCAGTGCTCTTAACCGCTGAGCCATCTCTCCAGGTCCTACTTCTACCTCTTTATGTAGTAAACCAAGAATTATCGCTATTTTGGGGAACTAAGATACAGATGCGGGAAAGACAGAAGCCATCTGGAGGCCCGAGTGTAAGGATGGGCACTTCTCCTGCCCCCATGTCCTGCCATCTAACCTTCCTTCCTTCCTTCCTTCCTTCCTTCCTTCCTTCCTTCCTTCCTTCCTTTCTTTCCTCTCTTTTTTTAAAAAATTAATTTTGCAGCCAGGCAGTGGTGGCACACACCTTTAATCCCTGCACTTGGGAGGTAAAGGCAGGCATATTTCTGAGTTTGAGGCCAGCCTGGTCTACAGAATGAGTTCCAGGACAGCCAGGGCTACACAGAGAAACCCTGTCTCAAAAACAAAAAACAAAACAAAACGAGTACGTGTTGGCCCGTGCGATTCTATGCAAGCAGCAGTGTCCATGTAGAACTCAGAGAACAACCTAGAAGACTTTGTTCCCCCCCCCCCCCACTATGTGGGTATGGCCATCAAATTCAGCTCATCAGGCTTGGCCAAAAGTACCCTTATCCTCTGAGCCATCTTGGCCAGCCATGTCTGTGTATGTCTTGAGACAGGGCCTCACATGATCCATGTTGGCCTCAGATTCATCATGTCCCTGTCCTCCTGATCTTTTTACCTTAGTCTCCCTAAGTGCTAGGGCGACAGGCAGAGTCGTCACATCCAGCTGTGCCCTGTCACCTTCTGTTACAGCTGTGGTGAATGTCTGTCCTGGTCCTGGAGTAACCAAGACAGAAGAGAACATTGTCTCAAGGGAAGGTGGCTCCTCACTAGAAAAGGTCGTGCTGGGAAAGGCAGGCGTGAGACAGGGGTCCCCAGGCTGCCCTCTGTAAGACCTTCCTTCTTTTCGAGGAAGGGGAAGCAGTTGCTCTTTCCTAGAATGGGAGGACTTCTAAGCTGCCCTTAGGGCCATCCTCGCTTTCTGTCTCAGCTGCTCTGGGACCAGACAACTCCAGGGGAGAAGGGAATGCGGAAGCAGCAGGGCTCCTGACTCCGGCTGCCCACCAGGCCAGCATTTCTTTTGGAGGCTGTGACTAGGGAGAGAGATGGAAGCTCGACTTGAGGGAAGTCCTGGGATTGGTTTAGCGGGCTGACACTCCGTTTAAGGGTTCGCTTTAATTTGGTTCTTTTGAAACGGTTTTGCCAGTTTAGCTCAGGCGTGTCTTGAGCTCGCTATGTAGCCCAGGCTGGCCCCAAACTCAAAATCCTCCTGTCTCAGCACCCTGAATATGGGATTACAAGTACCACCATGCCATGGGAAATAAGTAGAGCTGGGTGTGGTGGTGCACACCTTCAGTTCTCAGGTGTGCACTGAGGAGGCAGAGGCAAGCGGATCCCTGAGTTCAGGGTAGGGCGGTTTACAGAGCAAATTCCAGGATGGCCAGGGCTACACAGAGAAACCCTGTCTTGAAAAACCGGAAAAAAAAAAAAAGAAAAGAAAGAAAGAGGAAGGAAGGAAGGAAGGAAGGAAGGAAGGAAGGGGGAGGGGAGGGGAGGGGAAGGGAAGGAAGAAAGAAGTAGGCTATGGGCTCCTCATGTTACTCAGCAGAAGAGCAATTGGCAAGCACGCGGGGTCGGAGCCTCAGTACCCAATAGAAAAATCCAGTTTCTAGCAACGGAAATGGTTCTTTTGTTCTGGAGGCAGGATCTCCAGTATCCCACACTGGCCCTGGACTTGCTAAGTAGCCATAGATGATCTTACATCTCTGTTCCTCCTGCCTCTACCTGCCAGCTCCTGGGACTGAAAGTGTGGGACAACACACTCAAAAGCAGGATCGAACCAGAGCCCCGTGCACACTAGGCCAACACCCTATATATACCCAGCTAAGCAGTGCCGTGTCCAGCCCTGCAGAGGAAACGGTTATCAGAACACCTGGCAGTAAGGAGGTCTGGGTGCCTCAGGCATCTGGAGTCTGAATGCTTGGCTCAGAGATCCTTCCTCCACTACCCCGGCTAGTTCAGCGCAGTGACCTTGGGCGTGTTACCTAACTTCTGTATCCACTTCCTCATCTATACAAAGAAACGACAAGAGTAACTAACTCCCCTGCTCCCCCTCCCCCCCAAGACATGCACCGTGCTTAGAGCTGTGAATCTAATATCCTAAAACAACTCCCAACCCCTTTAGGGTACAATGGTGTCATTTCCAATAAGGTTACTACAATACGTGCTAACTTTGCCAACCACTTTCTTACCGGCAAGCCTGTGCCAGAGACTTCTACAATTAGCCTCTTGGGCAGTCTGCAGCTAAGGATGGGAGACTGAGTTTATCAAGAGAAACACAATCTTGAAACATTTAAAGAACGGTAATGATTGGTCACTGTTTATCACCAGCTGGCAGGCTTTAGTGAGAAACGAGAGAAAATGGCAAAAGCCAGGGCTTATCTGTGACTGTGGTTTATCATGGGAACCAGGAGTATTAAACACAAAATGGACCTCAGGGCATGGTGATAAAAAAAAAAAATAAAAAAAAAAAAAAAGAAAAAAGAAAAAAGAAAAAATCAGACGGAGCTGGGGATGGTTTAGCAGGTAAGAGCATTGACTGACTGCTCTTCCAGGGGACCCAGCTTCAAGTCCCAGCACCTACGTGGCAGCTCACATCCGTCAGTAATTCCAGTTCTAGTGGATCTGATGTCTGCTTCTGCACTCCATGTGGTGCATGCATAAACACGCAGGCAAAACAGCCATCACATACAAATATTTTTCTTTAAGTGTGTGTGTGGGGGGGTGGGGGGATGTGCGACGCTATAGTGTTGGTTTATTGGTTGACAGCACTTACTACTCTTGCAGAGGACCCAGGTCTGGATCCCAGCACCCACTTGGTGCTACATGACTGCCTGTAACTCCAGTTCCAAGGGATCTAATTCCCTCTTCTGGCTTCCAAAAGTACCAGGCATGCATGTGGCATACATACACATACACACACACACACACACACACACACACACCTTTCATCAACAACAAAATGGTGGTGGGTCCAGGTAGTGAGTGAGGTTCCAGCACTCCAGAGGCCAACTGAAAGATTGGGAGCTGGACTCCAGAATCCATAAGGAGGGGCAACTTCCTTTCAAAACGGAAGTTGGGAATGAGGGCGCACATCTCAGGAAGCAGAGGTAGTTCGAAACCACCCTGGTCTACAGAACAAGTGTCTATCTCACTCGAGGAGTGGAGGTGGGGAGGAGAGAGAGAGGAAAGAAGAGAAAAAAGAAGAGGGAAGAGGAGGAGGGAGGGTAAGGGAAAAAAGAAGGGGAGGAGGAAGAGAGGGAAAGGGGAGGAGGGGAAAGAGGAAGGCAAAACAGTGATAGGTTCGAGGCCCAACTCACATTGGTAAAGCTTTGAATGGCCTTAGCGAACTCCCCGCATAGATAAAGCCTCTCGCCCTCTGCCATGTAAGAGGGAAAGGTGCTTCTCAAGCTCTCAGCTTCGCCGTCTGACATGGTCACTCGGATATTTGGATATTTTGAAGCAGACCCAGAAAGGGAAAGAGGCTGGAGAATCACCGGCTTGGTTTGTGGCAGCCCAGTCTCTTAGCAACCCAGAGAGATAGCCTGACTTCCGGTCCCTCCCCTCCCCTGGCGGTGTTAGGATCCCGGGTGAGCCTGCCCAGTGTGCTCATGCGCCTGTGTCGCCACGCTGCGCACACCGGTCAGACAAGTGCCGAGCGCGTGGCCGGCGGCTGCAGGGCGGTGGCGCACCAGAGTGATCGCTGTTGCTCATAGGTTGCTTCTCCCCCCCGGGTTGCCACGTGGAAAGACTCTCAGACAAAGCAAGCCAAGAAAATGAGAATTGGAGGCAACATTCCAAGTAGGATTAAGGCTTAAGCGCTCCAGGTCCCATCAGGAAGGAGAGAGAATTTTGGACTTGAAGTCAGAGGGCTTGGACAGCCTTCTCTCGTTGTCATTTCCTAGCTGCGTGATCCTTGACCAAGCACATTAGGGAACTGAAAAGTACATGCTCTACCTGCCAAATGAACATGAAAATAATAGAGCCCCCAGGGACGCGAGGATTTGCATGAGAATGCAATGGAAAGTGTGATTGGGTTTAGCTTTCAATTTCACATATTTATTGGACACTTTAATAGCAAGACTGAACTAAGGTCTAGCCTGACAACGGTTTCCAGAGATTCGGGACTAATGGCTGTGGAAATACCTCAGTTGGTAACGCGTTTGCCAAGCACGCGGCTCTCTGCTTCAATTCCCTCAAACCCGGTGCAGTCCAGTGTGATGATGCTATCTTGTATTAGCCAGCCCTGGAGAGACAGAAACAGGCACATTCCTGAAGTGTCCCCAAGCATCCACAGTCACAAGTGCACAAGCACACACATGCTCATACACATTAAAAAAAAAAAAAAAGTAGTGCCTCCAAGTTCCCATAATACCTCGAATAGCTCAACTATACTGTTTTGTTTTGTTTAAAAAAAAAAAAAAAAAAAAAAAAAGTCTAGTTCCCAAAGGTGATTGGGACTTAATCAGGAACGTTGTCTTTTGTTTTTAAATTTGTTGGTGGGGATTTTGTTTTTGGTTTTTTTGGTTTTTTTGTTTTTTTGAGACAGGGTTTCCCTGTGTAGTCCCGGCTGTCCTGGAACTCACTCTGTAGACCAGGCTGGCCTCGAACTCAGAAATCCACCTGCCTCTGCCTCCCAAGTGTTGGGATTACAGGCGTGTGCCACCACTCCCGGCTGGGGATTTTTTTTTTTTAACATGTGTTTTGGCTGCGTGTATACCGTATGCATGCTTGGTGCCTATGGAGGTCAGAAGAGGGTATCAGATTCCCTGGAACTGAAGTTACACAAGATTTTGAGCCACCATTTTGGTGCTAGGAGTCGAACATGGGTCTTCTGCAAGAGCAGCCAGTGCTCTTAACCCCTGAGCCATTTCTCCAGCCCAGAGTCTTGTCTTAAACTGTCTTTCCAGAATTCAGTTAAGCCAGGCTTTGTGACCCGGGTCTTTAATTTTCTTACTCTGGAGGCAGAGGTAGGAGGTTGTTTTATGAAATCCAGGCTTCCTGGACTCAGTAACAAGTTCTAGGCCAGCCCTGGCTACATAGTGAGTCTCAAACACAAAAACAGAAACAGGATCCAGTTAAATGGCATATATTAGGAACAGGAGCCAGCTGGCTGGCACACAGTAGGAGCAAAGCAAACCGTTTTCAGTCTTTAAAAAGGATGTCCTTGCCGGACGGTGGTGGCGCACACCTGTAATCCCAGCACTTGGGAGGCAGAGGCAGGCGGATTTCTGAGTTCGAGGCCAGCCTGGTCTACAGGGTGAGTTTCAGGACAGCCAGAGCTACACAGAGAAACCCTGTCTCGAAAAACCAAAGGGGGGGGAAGAATAAGCAAGATACCTTTATATCAGCAGCCAGTGCTTCAGCAGGTTAAAACCTCTGAGCCATTCTGCCACCCGGAGTTAGCAACTTTACCTATTATATTCACTATTGTCAAGATTTTCCTTCCTTCCTTCCTTCCTTCCTTCCTTCCTTCCTTCCTTCCTTCCTTCCTCCCTCCCTCCCTCCCTCCCTCCCTCCCTCCCTCCCTCCCTCCCTCCCTCCCTCCCTCCCTCCTTTCTTTCTTTCTTTCTTTCTTTCTTTCTTTCTTTCTTTCTTTCTTTCTTTCTTTCAACATTGAGAACAGTTTTATAAAGTTTCAAAGAAAATTCCCAGGCCAGACAATGTGAGCAGCTTCCAAGAAGAGGGAGACAGAGAAGAAAAGGAGAAAAGGCCATGGCCTTTGACTTCAGCTGGTGTGGAGGTCAGCCACATGGTGGACATGCATGATAGCACCTCAACTGCTCTTATCCATTGAGCCATCTCCTCGTCCCTCAGTGGCTGGATTTCTGACTCTTTTGGTTCTGATATTCTTGGAATATGTGGGTCAAGGAGCTCTGAAGAGGAGGCAGCATAAGGGTGTGAGCATCCTTGAGGAAGGAAGCTAAGGGTGAGGGTATGGAGTATACTCTACAGGCTTATGTGTCGGAGGAGGCATGGTACCCAGTTGGTGGTGATCTTTTGTGAGGAGTTCGGGCCTAGCTGGAGGAGGTAGATCTGTGGTGGTGGATATATTCCACATCTCTCTTCACCTGGTCCTCCCTTGGCCTTGGCTTCACCATGGTCTTCTTGGCTGCCTTGAGGTGAATAGCTCCTGCCTTGTGTTTTCTGCTACCATGATTTTCTGCCTCACCTCGGGCCCAAAGCAATGGGTTCAGCAGGCCTTGGACTGACACCTTGGAAACATGAACCAAGATAAACCTTTCTTTCCTTTAGCTGCTCTAGATATTTGTCTCAGGAATGAAGAGAGGAGAAACAGCTAGGATGCGGCTGCTGGACATTCTTGGGGAACACATTGTCTTAAACTCTTCTTTTTTTCATTCATTCATTCATTCATTCATTCATTTGAGCATGTGTGTGTGTGTGTGTGTGTGTTCATGCTCACCACTTGTATATCAATTAGAGTACAATTTATGGGAGTCAGTTCTCTCAGCCTTCCTGAGGGTTCCAATGTTCCAATTCAGATTATCAGGGCTGGTGGTAAGCAGCTTTATATGCTGAGCTGTCTCAACACTATTTTATTTGAATTAAAACATATAAGCATTTTATTTAGGATTATAGTGTGTAGGTATGATGGGGCTGTGCCTGCTGACTGTGCATGCTGCATCTATGGCGGTTAGAGGACAGTATTATGGAACCGTTTTTCTCTGTCTACACGGATTCTGGGGATCAAAGGCAGATGGTCAGTCCTGCTAGGCAAGTGCTTTTACTCACTGCGCCCTAAACTTCTAAGAGTAAGTGTTGAGTAGCAACATTGGCCTTAACACCAAGGCTTCTGCCTACCCTTGAGATAATTTCTAACCAGGGAACGTGGGGGTAAAGGGGACAAATAGCAAAACGGATAATGTTTTTCTGAGATAAGGTTTAGTGCATCATATGTAAGTCAAGAGTAAGTTATCTGTGCGAATGGGCGTGGTTAGGCAGGCTCTTCTGAAAGAGAAGATAGCTTCGCAGGGACATATCTGGCGAGGAGAAGGTAATGGCAGACAGGGAGATGGGGAGGGGTGCGGCAGACATGGGTTGACTCTGGAAAGGAGCACTGTTCTCTGAGCACTGATGTGGCATCCTGGGGGGACAGCTGCTGCTCAGTGAACTGGGAAGATTGTCACGTTAGCTCCCTAGAGTGGACAGCCATTGTCAGACAAGGAAGAGGGACTCTAGCTATGCTCCCAATGGGGGGAGCGTCTCCAGGATACATCCTTGGCTACATGGGAGTCTGCTCAGTACTGGGGGGACACGAGCAGTGCAGAGGTGACTATCATCCTGGCTCTGCACAGGGAGGAGCTCACTATATCTGCAGAAGTCTTGACTCCAGCTTTCCCAAGAGGTGGCTTAGACCCAGATGCACTCAGGAAGACCCTCTTCGATGCATCTCCTCCCTTCTGTTCTTATTTCTTCCCCTTCAATTGCTGCCTTCCCATCCCCAATTTCTAGCCAAGGATGACTTTGAAAGCCTGATCTCTTGTCTCTACTGGGGATTACAGCCATGCTTTACCATATCTCATGGTTTAGTTGGTGCTAGGGATCAAACCCAAAACTGTCCATGATAGGCAAGCACTTTTTGTTTTTTTAAAATATATTAGCCTTGAACTGGTCTTTATGTTTCTACTTCCCAAATTCTGGAATTAAAGGTGTGTGCTACCACGTCTAGCTCTTCTTTGTTTTTTGAAAAAAAATTTTTTTTGTTGTTGTTGGTTTTTCAAGACAGGGTTTCTCTGTGTAGCCCTGGGTGTCCTGGAACTCACTCTGTAGACCAGGCTGGCCTCGAACTCAGAAATCCTCCTGCCTCTGCCTCCCGAGTGCTGGGATTAAAGGCGTGCGCCACCACTGCCCGGCTGAAAAAGTATTTTTTTATATGTATGTGTGTGTGCTCATGGGTTTATGTGCATCACCTTTGTGCAGGCGTTCAAGGAGGCCAGGTGCGTTGGATTTCCTGGAACTGGCCCAACTCCTCTGCAAAAGAATCTTTCTTCCTTTCTTTTTTTTTTCCCCCCAAGTTTTCGAGACAGGGTTTCTCTATGTAGCCCTGGCTGTTCTGGAACTCACTCTGTAGACCAGGCTGGCATTTCTTCTTTCCTTAAAATAGTATATAGTCCAGGCTGAACTGGAACTCTCTCTGTAGACCAGGCTGGCCTTAAGTTTGAGATACTCCTGCCTCTGACTCTTGAGTATAGGAGTACCATGGGCCCACATGGTCCTTATGTCCCAATCACTTTATTGACACATCCATTCCAGTGTTGAGCCAGTGAAGTGGGCAGTGAGTGACTAACGTGCCTAGGCACGGGGATAAACAGTGAAATGAGGAAGCCCCACCCGACAGGATCTCACTTCCCTCCTTCAGCTACTGCAGGTTGTAGAGCCAAGGACAGGAACTTAGTCATGAGATCATGACAAATGCGATGTGGTATTTTGAATAAGAATTGGCTCTTTTGGCTCATATATTTTAATTGTTAGTCATCTGCAGGCATACACCTTTCTCAACCTACTTTTTTTTTAAACTTTATTTATTTAATGTATGAATACTCTGCTGCATATACATTTGCCTTCCTGAAGAGGGCAATATATCCCCCGTAGTTGGTTGTGAGCCAGCATGTGGTTACTGGGAATTGAACTCAGGACCTCTGGAAGAGCAACCAGTGCTCTTAACCGCTGAGCCATCTCTCCAGCCCCCAACCTACTTTAATAAGGGTTCAACCTCCCCTCTAGCCCACCACTCACCAGAAGGAGTGAAAAAGAAATGTTATTAGGATTTGGGGGAAGTGGACCTGTTTAGAAATAGTTCCTTGGGGCGATTCCAATCTTCATTGTTTTCAGTCCAGTCTACTGGCAAACACCACACATGAATCAGCAAGGGCAGTTCAATCCAGATGAAACTGACAGGCTCGCCAACTGGTTTGAGTCTGAGGAAGTGGAAAGAAGCCATGGGAACTTTTCATGAGAAGTTCTTTGGTGAGTTTCTCTCTATGAACATAGTCACCACAAGCCACGCTCAGCAACGCCGTGTAGTATGAGACAAACCAATACATTGGTGTTGTCAGTGACGACTCGAGAGGTGGAGCAACGCCAGAGCCCCCACTGTCTGTGGGGTCGTATTTATATTATTTCTAAATATCACACATCCTTTCACGTGTCTGCTCTAACAAAACATCCTATCTCCTTTGTCTGCTTCAGTGAAACATTCCTTCATCTGTTTGATATGAAAAACATCTTTTGACATAAGTTTCTTTTGTTTTGTTTTGTTTTTTTTGGTTTTTTTGAGACAGGGTTTCTCTGTGTAGTCCTGGCTGTCCTGGAACTCACTCTGTAGACCAGGCTGGCCTTGAACTCAGAAATCCGCCTGCCTCTGCCTCCCAAGTGCTGGGACTAAAGGCGTGCGCCACCACCGCCCGGCGACATAAGTTTCTTTTTAGAGAGCTGGTCGTGGTGTCTCCACAGCAGTAGAACACTTGGACAGAAGTTAGTCCTGAAGAGCGGGGTGTTGCTATGACAGGCCTGAGCATTCTGCTAGACTTTGGATTGGAAAGCAGTTGGATGCTTTAAGCAGGGCTTCATGGACCATCCCCGTAGGATCTTGGAAAAAAAAAAAACAGTACAGAGAGAAATGTACATTATGACAGTCCTGCTTAAGAGGTTTCAGGGGAGAAGAATATTAGTGAGTGGTTCAGGGACTGTTCTTGTGACGATTTGGTGAAGAATGTACCTGCCTTCTGCCCTTGTTCAAAAAAATCTGCCTGAGGCCGAATTGAAGAGTTTTTAGATTAATGGTGTCGCAGAGAAGGGATCAAGACAGTTCAGTACTCTCAAGTGGCTCTCTCATGTGGTTATTAGTGATCACTCTCATGCAGATTGAGATGGTTTATATATGCTTTGCCCAGGGAGTGGCACTATTTAGAGGTATGGCTCTGTTGAAGTGGGTGTGTCACTGTGGGTGTGGGCTTTAAGACCCTCAACCTAGCTGCCTGGAAGCCAGCATTCTGCTAGCAGCCTCCAGGTAAAGATGTAGCCCTCTCAGCTCCTCCTACACCATGCCTACCATAATGCTGGTAGGATCATGCCATGTTCTTGCCTTGATGATAATGGACTGAATCTCTGAACCTGTGAGCCAGCCCCAATTAAATGTTGTCCTTATAAGAGTTGCCTTGGTCGTTGTGTCTGTTCACAGCAGTAAAACCCTAACGAAGACACAAATCTATAATGAAAAGGAGTAGTCTGAGCAAGGAAAAGTAAAGACTGTAGTTTGATGAGAAAAGAAGCATGAGGAAATGTAGAAGGAGCTAAGTTCAGCGCTCATGGAGATGCAGAGTTTAAAGAAAAGTCTGAGGCTAAACGGAATAAAGGGAGCTGTAACCTCAGGGCAAGACCCTGCCCAGCTAAGCTTTCAACTTGTGCAAAGGATTTAAAGAAAGGCTTAAGTGAAGGAAATCATTAATTACAGAAAGCCAATGCAGATGCAACTGAACAAAGGAGGCGGCGGTCCAGCCACTGCACGCAGCAGAATTTGGCAGCGTTTGTCCACAGGGTTCTGGATTTAGAGTCAAAGACACAAGAAAGGCATTGTAGAATGTTCCTCTGCAGCTAAGGAAAACTGCTGAGGCTAGGCATATGCCAGGGGTGTCCCTGCATAGAGGCCCAGACAGGCCATTGTGCGAAGCTGTGAAGCTAAGCCTCGATTGCTTTGGAAACCCCAAGATGGTGGAGATGCCAGAGCCATGAGATAATCTGCCAAGGAGAGCTGCTAACAGGGAGAGGATCCAGTCCAAGAGAAATGTGTGTTTCAGTGAACTGTAAGACCCAAAAGAAAAACGGGGGCACCCCAGCACCCCATGCCTTGGAAACGGTTACTCCGATCACTCACGAGAAACAGTCTTGATGCAAAAAAGCAAGAGGTTTTAATTCCAGAGCCCTGGGGCTACGGCCACCTCCCAAGTGGGGTGGAGGACAGTGAACACTGGGTGCAGAAACACGACTGCTTTTATAGATTTACAGCAAAGCCCACCTATATAAGCCACTCCATAGCTTCCAAGCCAATCAGTTTAAACCATCTGAGCCCGTGCTCTCTGAGAACCAGTCAGCCTCCCACAGAGGCCGGATGGGACCTGGTTAAGTCATTTCCGCTTACGTGGCCACCACGCACAGGGTTGTGCCAGGGTTACACATTCAAAGCCCACCCTCCCCCACTAGCAGTAGGTGTTGGGGACCTGAGCGCCCCCAGGCATGAGCCCCGCAGACCCTGCGGTGATTCTGCCAGCCCCAGTCATACTTGTCCTCGCCAGAGCCGCTCCGAGGAGGCGAGATGGGAAAAGATGCCAGGGACACTCCCAGCCCGAGGTTCACGGCCAGACCCTGGAGGCGGGTGTGACATGTGTACACTTCCAGGCCAACAAGGAGTGGGCTGAACCTCTGCTCCTTTGGGGTCACCCAAGACTCAGGCACCACGGGGGATTCCTAGCCTGCAACCTTATCCTTTCAAACAAAGTTGAAAGGAGTTGGGGATCTACAGAGCGCTTTGACATGAGCCACAGAGATGCTGAATGTGGAGTCTTGGCTTTGGTCCAGTATTTCCTCGCTAGGCTCCCTTTCTTCCCTTTCGGAATTGTAATGTATATTCTGTGCCATTGTATGTTGGAAGTATGTGGTTTGTTTTTTAATTTTAATTTTATAGGGGTTACAGTTAAGATTACCTTGGGTCTCTGAAGAAACTTGGATCTTTGGACTTCTAAACATTGCTGAGACTCTGATAGGCAATGGACACTTTTGAAGTTAGACTGAATACAGTCTTTGCATTATGATATGGTTATAATCTTATGGAGGCCATGGAGAGGTTTTGATGGTTTGATAAAATTGGCCTCCATTGGCTCATATATTTGAATTCTTTTTTTTTTTTTTTCTGAGACAGGGTTTCTCTGTGTAGCCCTGGCTGTCCTGGAACTCACTGTGTAGATCAGGCTGGCCTCCAACTCAGAGATCCACCTGCCTCTGCCTCCCAAGTGCTGGGATCAAAGGCATGCGTCACCACACCAGGACAGCCAGGACACCACGCCAGGAATGCCAGGGCTATACAGAGAAACCCTGTCTCAAAAAACCAACCAACCAACCAACCAACCAACCAACCAACTCACCAACAAAACCCAAGCCAGACCCAGTGGCTCTCTCCCCTGCCTGTGGATCCAGATGTAGAACTCTCAGCCACTGCTCCAGCACCATGTCTGCCTGCATGCCGCCATGCTTCCCACCATGACAGTAATGGACTAAACCTCTAAAACTGCAAGCAAACCCCAATCAGATGCTTTCTTTTCTAAGAGCTGCTCGTGGTGTCTCTTCACGGGACTAGAACACTAAGACAGGCAGGTTCCTTATTATCTGCAAACTGAGGTCAATGCTCAGTTCAAGCTGTGGCCATGAGGAACATCTGCTAGAACCCTTGTCTTCTGTAGCATTGCTGCTCAATAAATTAGTTGAAGTGAGTGGGGGCATGCCTTTAGCTACAGTACTCAGAAGGCAGACAGGCAGGTATCTGTGACTTACAGGCCATAGTGAGCCCAAGCCAGCCAGGGCTGCACAATGAAAACAAACAAAACCTAAAAAATAATTAGCTGAAGATGGTTAAAACCTAAGAGGGAGCCACTAGCCAGTCTAAGATCTTTGGAATGGAAGAGTGCCCAAAGCCTGAGCATGGGAATTAGTGCTTGTAACCCTCTATAATACCGTAGACCTGTCCAGAAGAGGATAAGGGTGATTATAATAGGGAAAAGCAAAAGATTTGAAGCTTTTGAATAAGATACCAGAACAGTAAGAAGATGGGGCCCAGCTTGAGTAGCACAGATCAAAGGAACCTCTCTGGTCTCTCACACAGCTGTTTTTCCTCCCTCCCTCTTTCCCTTCCTCTCTGTTTCCCTTTCTCTTTTTTTGGAGACAGAGCCTCTAAACAACCATGTATCCAAGGATAGATCTTTGCCTTTGTTTCTCAAGTGCTAGAATTAAATACAGACTTGTGCCACCATGCCTAGCTTCCACCAGATACTTTCTTTTTTCTCTTTACTTACTGAGATGGTGTGTATATGCTCAGAATGGGGGAGTGGCACTATTAGAAGGTTTGGCCCTGTTCAAGTAGGTATGGCCTTGTTAGAGTAGGTGTGACCCTGGGGGTGTGGGTTTTAATACTCTCATCCTAGCTTCCTGGAAGTTAGTCTTCCACTTGCAGCCTTCAGATGAAGGTGTAGAACTCTCAGCTCCTCTCGCACCACGCCTACCTGGATGCTGCCATGCTCTTGCCCTGACTATAATGGACTGAACCTCTGAACCTGTAAGCCAGCTCCAATTAAATGCTGTCCTTGTAAGAGTTGCCTTGTTCTGGTTCACAGCAGTAAAACCCTAACTAAGACACTTAGTTTCCTTTTTCTTTTCTAAAACCAGCCCAGCCCATGCCTAATAGGTGGGTGGGTAGGGGTGCTCCATCCTTCAGCAAATATTTGTTGAGTACTTCCTAAGTGGCAAGGCCTTATTCAAAGTGCTCTAAGGTCAGCAAAGAAGGAAACGTTGGCATTCCATCATCAGGTACAAAATATAGCCTTGAAGAATAACTTAATAAAAATGGAATAAGGGGCCAAAGGCAAGCACAGTTTGCCGTTTTTTAAAACTTCGTGTTGATTCTTTTCAAATTTCACATCATGCACCCCAACCTCACCCATCTTCCTGTCCCCCCTCAGTGTCAACCATTGGAATACTCCACCAAAAGGAAAATTAAAACAAAACAAAGCATCTCATTGTGGAAGCTGTAGCGTGTCACATCCACACTTCTTTACCTGAACATGTTCATTGCAGTGAGGCGTTGGTTTGGTTAGAGGCCTTTGGCATCTGCTACACTATCAATACTGGAGATTCCTTGGGAAGTCCTCCCAGAGATCCTGATGTTGGCTTATAGAGATCCCGCAGCTTTGGATCTGCAGGACCAACTCCAGCTGTTCCAGCCGTGCAAACGTTGGGTTGATGTTGGGGTGGGCCAACTCAAAGCCCTGGATTCAGACCTGGGGGGTAGCTGAGTTGATCAGGGCAAGCTTCAGGCAATTTGCAGATTTTATTGATTTTGCCAAACTGACATAAAAAAAAAAAAAGCTTAAAGTTGTTTCTTACTTGGTTCTTATTTATTTATTTATTTATTTATTTGATTTTTTTGATTATTTTTTTTCTTTTGTTTG
Source organism: Apodemus agrarius (assembly GCA_964023405.1). Lineage (NCBI taxonomy): Eukaryota > Metazoa > Chordata > Mammalia > Rodentia > Muridae > Apodemus > Apodemus agrarius. Next base: position 87,290,849 of record OZ030015.1, on the reverse strand, counting down.
TTTTTCAAGACGGTTTCTTTGTGTAACCTTTGCTGTCCTGGAACACACTCTGTAGACCAGGCTGGCCTTGAACTCAAAGATTCTCCTGCCTTTGCTTCCCAAGTGCTGGGATTAAAGGCATATACCATCACCACACAGGTTGAGTGTCCTTTTTTTTTTTTTTTAATTATGTTTATTGGTGTTTTGCCTGCATGTTCCTCTATGCCATGTATGTGCCTGGTGCTTGCAGAGGCCAGAAGAGAGCATCAGATCGCCTAGAACTAGAGCTACAGAAGGTTTGAGCTACCATGTAGTGTGGTGGGAATTGAACTTGGGTCCTGGAAGAAAATCAAGAGCTTTTAACAGCTGAGACATCTATCTCTCTAGCTCCAATGTTTTTTTTTTTTGCTTGGACAAAATCTTACTATATAGCTAAGGCTTCCCTCAAACTCCTGGTCATCCTTCCTGGGGCTCCTGAGTGCTGAGAGTATTGGGTTACCTTCCCACAGCCGTTCTCCACCAGTGAGTGGGGACCCTTTAGGGGAGCTTTGAATGACCCTTTCACAGGAGTTGCATATCAGAAATCCTGCATATAAGATATTTAAATTATGATTCATAATAGTAGCAAAATTACAGTTATGAAGTAGCAACAAAATGATCTTATGGTTGTGGGTTACCACAACATAAGGAACTGTAATAAAGGGTCACAGCATTAGAAAGGTTGAGAACATTGCCCTACCACATTCTGCTGGAAATTCCTTTTTCTTTTTTTCTTTTTTTTGTTTGTTTGGTGTTGTGTTGTTTTTTATGTGTATAGCCCAGGCTGTCCTGGAACTTGCTTTGTAGATCAGGCTGGCCTCAAACTCACAGAGATCTACCTGCCTCTGCCTTGTCAAGTGCTGGGACTAAAGGTGTGTGCCACTATGCTGCACTGAAGGTTATTTTTTCTAACCAAAGGGATAGTTGTGTCGTAGACCAGGCTGCCTGAAACTCGTAGAGATCTCCCTGGGGGCACAGATACTACAGTGTATGTGTGTGGAGGTCAGAGGACAATTTTGTGGAACCATTCTTCAATTGTCTTTATGTGGCTTTGGCCATTTACCTGCTGAGCCATTTTTCTGGGACACCCCACAGGTGATTGACATTACCTTATTCTTCTGGCTAGCCTATGAAGACTAGCGAGTCACAAGGGTCCACATAGTTATTCCAGCATTTGGGAAGCAGAGGCAAGAAGATGGGCGTTCAAAGTTGTTCTCTATATTTATACAACGAGTTTAAGAACGACCTGGGCTACAAATTACCCTGTCTCAAACAGAAAACAAACAAATGGCACTAAAAATTCCGAATTGCTGTCCTCCAGGGCCTGAATTTGAGTAACTTCAGAGAAGATATTTACTTAGGGAGAAGTGATCCCTCACAGAGATCTGGGTAAATTCTAGGCCCCTCTCTCAACTTCAGGAGCAAGGGGCACTATAAACTGTTATTTCTAAAGAATGAGTACCAGGGAAGGGACCAAAAAAATGACATCATCAAGAAGCACACGCTGGTCAAGCATGGGTCTAACAAGTTCAGCCATCGGACGGCTGGCTGAGAAGGGCCTGGGAGTGGGGGGAATGTGTTTGCCTGGGAGAGTGTTGCAACATTGTTGCAGGGAGGTTTTGACCCAGGGTTTTTGCCAGGGGCACAGCCAGGCTGATTCTCTGCACCCTGGGCTGACGCATCACCTGAGCTGATTAGAGGATGATTCTGGCCTCCTTCCTAGAGCTGGAAAATTGTTAGTTTCTGGGACCGTCCGGGAAGACATACTGGGACTAAGGGAAAAGCAAGAGAAGCTTCCATCTGATTGCATATGTTGTGCCCTACAAGTTCTCGGGTACCTGTTAGACTGGGTGCTCCAGTTTTGGTTTTAGAAAATATGTTTTATCTCTCACAAGTAACAGAAAAGAGGAGGTGTTCATTGCTTTCGGTGTCTTAGTTTGAGATTGGGGGGAGGGAGCAAGAGGTTGGGCAGGGATGGCCCCAGTCCTAGGTTTTAATCTCAGATAAATGATCAGCTCCGCCCAGATCTGCGCTCAGGTGAGCCTGTAAGAGAACTCAAGTTGGGACTGGCGTCCTTCTGGCCTCACTAGTTTACCCCTTCCTCCAATCTATGGCCTATGTCGAGCAGTCTGATTGTGCAGCGTGGTCATGTAGTCTGGCTCTATTAAATTCCATGGAGAGGGTTCCAGGAGCGGAGAAGTGACACGTGTGAAAGGAAAGCAGATGTAGCTTTCAAAAGCAGGTCTAACGCACTGGGTTTGGTGTGGCGGCTCACAAGAGTCTGGGATAAGAAAGTCAGTTGCTCCCATGGGAGGGAGGAAGGGGACGCCAGGTCCTATGAGACGTGCTACAGCCTTTTGGGCCAACAACCCCCTCCCGCAGCTACCCAACCCGGCGGCTGGCCGGCCCAGCCCCTGAAGCGATCAGGCCACAGCCCCCAGCCTCGTAGCTTCTCCTCTTAGAGCCGCCCGGCCCATCTCCCCATCCTAGGCCCCGCCCTCGGCCCCGCCCACTTCCAGGACTACAAGTCCCATCAGCCCCGGGTCAGGCCTGAGGGCGGGGCCACCGCAGCAGCGAATGGGGAGGAGCCTAGAGCTCAGGCTAGGGAACGCGTGTGCCCAATCGCCGGGCTGCTTGGCCTGTGAGCTGATGGGGGGCGGGGAGGAGCCCGCTTGGGCCGGGACAAAAGCCGGATCCCTGGCAGCTCCAAGCGGCTGGAGCGATCCAGAGAGTTGGGGTGAGTTGGTGCTTACGGACAGAGAGCCGCACTCGGGCTTTCTCGAAGAGGTGAGTACCGCAATCTTAGGCGCGGGTGCGACCCCCCAGTACCCACTAAGCTTCCTGCTTCCCTCCCCCAACCCGGAACCACCTCCGGGCTCACTGGCTGGGCGCTCCCGCGCGCTCCCTGCACCTGCTCGGAAGTTTTGTGCGGGTCTCAGCTTTATAGTAGTCTTCGCCCCAGCCGCGGGCCGCGTGTCTACACCCTCCCAATCCTTTTCTAGTTTCTGGGAGTTTGCACATTGCTTGCCACCGACCTTGCTTCTCCTCCCTCCTCCGGATTGCCTTTGCGCGTCCTGCTTCTTCTCAGCTCCACCCAGGGCCAGCTCTCGAGTCTCCTCGGGCTTTTTGGGGACACTTTTTTGGGCCCCATTCGGGTTCTCCACCGGATGCCGAGTCGGGCAGAAGAGATGGCGGTGGCTACTCCCCCCACGCCGGCCGCTCGCAAGCCGGATTCAAGCAGGCCCGTCCTGTTAGTTCTATGGTGAATCCTTTAAGCTCTATGTCGAAGTGGAGGGAGCGGGCCCTGGCCACGCGGGGTTGTGCTGCTTCAGAGTGCCTGAGGCCTTGCTGCGAGGACTTGGCTCCGGAGCGGCGGCTCTGGATGGGCTCTTCCTGCTAAGGAGCTCCCTACTGGTGCAGCCCCCAAACAACAGATGGTCGGAGTGCCCAGGAGTCTGGATGAGACAAGCTCCTAGGGTGTGTGTATGTGTGCGTGCGCGCTCGCGTGTATGCAAAGGATGCTACCTCTACCTCCTGTCAGGCCTGGCAGAGGTCCGGTCCCCAAAGCCTGCTGCTTTCTCCAGTCTTGAAGTTCTGCCATGAGGAATCCCTCCTGATTATAATTTTGGAAAGGCACTTTAGTCTGCCAGCCCACCCTGTCTGTCCCCGCATTAACTCTGCTCAGTATTTTGGGTTTCTTTAATATCGAGAGATAACTGCCCCGGAAGGATCATTTCCACCCCTTAGAAATCTGCTTAAAGTACCCCCCACCGGGGAGGGGTGGAGCGGGCGGTAAAAGGAGGCCTTGAAGACAGTAGCTGCTGTTTTTAATCTCCGTTTAGACACTGTCTGCTGCAGCAGGGATACTCAAGAGAATTCTGCCCCATTCCTTTGCTATAGGGTTTGCTTGCTTGTCGTCCTCTCCCCTCTCCAGTCTGTAAAGTGAGCGTGTTTTGTCGACCCTAAGAAACATCCTTGGTGGGTCCCCGAGGAGCCTTCATAAAAAGCAGGCTTCATTCATTCCTCCTTCCTTCTGGCCTCCGTGAGTGAATTTAGTCCTGGGTCACTCAGGAAAATAGCCCATTCAACTCGAAAGCTCGCTTTCTTGGACAGAGAGAGACAGAGAAAGAGACAAAGACAGAGACAATGTGAGTGTGTGTTTATATATGTACGTGTTGTACGTGTGTAGGTGCATGTGCATGTTGGATTCTTGGGCATGGTTTCCCATGAAGAGTTTGCAGGTTATTGTTACCAGGTAACAGTTTGTTGGGGGAGTGGGCGCTCAGCTCTGCTGTGAAACCTTCCATCACAAATTTGACAGCATGTTCAGCGGTTGAGAAAGGGTTTGGGGTGTGTTGGGGGGGGGGTCTCCAGTCCCTGGTTTGGATGTACTTTGTCTCATTGTTCCTAATAACAGAAGTTTTCACATGTTTGAGTATGGGCATACTTCCCTCCGGTTTTTCAGGCTTTTTAGATTCTGAAAGAACCTCAAAGATCCATTGTTCTAGAGAGCAGCAGTGAATCGATGAGTGAAGTTTTGATTGATCTCTACTGAGGCCTCCCTGGATGTATGAGCTACCCCTGCTGAGAAGCCAGGCCCTTCGTCCAGTTATTCTATGAGTCCTTTGTCTCAGTCTTTCCAGCTAAGTCACAGAGCTCTGGTGGCCCATTTTGTTTTGGTAAACTGGCAAACCATTCCTATATCATCTCCCTGTTATTTTTTTTTCTCTCTTGACCGGAGACATCCCTCCACACCACCTGGCACCATCTCATGCAGATGGACTCTTAAGATCTGAGACTTCAGACAATTGTCATTTCCCTCAGTTGCCTGAGGTTGTACTTTTTCCTTCATCCTTCCCTTATTTGGGTCTTGGGTCTGTTTTGGGAGGTACTATGTTCTGGGGACTGTGGTCAGTCTTCTGTGGACTGGCTTATGAGGGGACCTAGCTGAGAGGCTTCCTTGCTCCTGAAGTGTGTGATCCTGTTTGTTGAAGGTGTATGAATGGCAGGAAGTGGTCAGCGCCGCCCCCTCCTCTTTCTGATTAAGGTGCCCTGGGCTGCATTCTGTCTGGGAGGTGGGTAGGGGTGGGTGTGCCCATTCGATTTCAGGACCTGTTTTTCTGGTCTGAGTCAAGAAGGTTGGGAAATGGAACTGGAGTGGGTGGGGGTGGAGGACTCTGGGGCAGTGGGGCTGGTTGGGGCGCCTCCTTCAGAAACAAGGAGTTCCACGTCATTCCAGAAGCCCCTGTCCGGCTACCCACTTTGATCCAGGTCCCAAGCTGAGTGTGCCCATTGTGGTGAGTTAAGAAACAGAGAGAGGCAGCCTAGCCAGGTCTAGCATCTGAAGCCTCTCCAGCATGGCCTGTTGGCAGGGGACTGAGTTCACTGTGGCCCTGTGACACTTGCCATCCCGGGGCTAGGAGAGAACCCTAACCTTCCTGGATGTGTCAGCCAGCCAGCTCCTTAACTCCCCCCTCCTCACATGTACTTGACTTCCTTAAGCAAATTCAACAGCTTCCATTCTGGCCCTTTGGGAGAAACAGGGGCAGCTTGTCTTGATCTAGGCAAGCACTTGGCATGACTGTGTTTCCTTTCTCCTTCTCTTCTCCGTGTTCTCCACAAGCTGCTCTGGAGGATGTCTGGCAAGGGAGTGGAGAGGAAGGATGAGAGAATTCTCCTTGTAGACTCTCCTGAGTCGAAGGGACCAGTCTTGGGAGAAATGGTCTTTCTGTTGGGCTGCAGCAGCTTTTTCCTAGAGACATAGTTGTAAGAGTGTTAAGAATCAAGTCCTGACTGCTGAGTTGGATTTCTTGGGCAAGTTCACTCGCTCCCTCTGGATTTTGATTCTTCATCGAAGAAATGGGATTATGAATCTTAGTGGACTTGATGCGCTCCCATGAGAAGTTATTTCTTGCAGTGCTGGGGAGCAAACCCAGGGCCTTATGCGCGCTGGGCAAGCACTGCCAACGAGTTTCTCTACACGTCACCAAAGATAGCTTCTGCCTTCTCCCCAGTCCTGGCTCAGTTAAGGAATGACTAGGACAGGGTGGTCCCCAGAGAGACCTCTGTTTTGCTCCAAGCTCACAGCTGAGATGACTCAGTGGGGTGGATGGGATGATCTGTAGGTCACACTTCCCTGCCCTGTGACCGCTATGTACTTGGAGGTGGGCGTCTGGTGTCCTAGTAGGTAACTCTTTCCTTCCTCCCATCCCACCCGGGGCCTGTACTCTATCAGGGGACAGGGGATATATGTGAGTCAGGCTGGGGGTGGGGGTGGGGGAATGAAACCTGGGGAGAAACAAGGCCAGCGGTGTTCTTCACAGGTCATAGGACATAAAGACTAGCTCAGTGTGTCTGGGCCCACCTCAGAGAACAGCATTGACATTTGTTTAGACTCTTGGCGTTCCTAGCCTCCCCTTTGATCTGCCTTTTGCCTTGGACTGAAGGTGGTTGTGGCCAGCTAGTTTGCCCAGAGGGAGTAGAGACAAGGTTAAGGTCAAGCCAAGAGTTCCAGAAGAACTGCACTTTTTGTTGTTGTTTGTTCTCCCTTCCTCTTTCCTGTCCTCCCTCCCTCCTTCTCTCCCTCTCTCCCTCCTTCTCTCCCTCCCTCCCTCCCTCCCTCTTTCTCTTTCTCTTTTTGAGACCTGATCTCATATGGCCCGGGCTGGCCTTGACCTTGTGATCCTTCCCCCCTCTACCTCCCAGGTGAGGGGAATTATGGGAAGACACTACTGTATCTGGTGCTACCTTCATACTTTTTCTAATTTCCTCACCTCTAGGTCTAGATCTGTGCATCTGACAATGACGCTGCTTTGGTGACACCGTCCATCCCCTCCTGCCAAGGCGGCCCCTTTTTCTTTCTCTCAAGAAAAGCCAAGGTCTAGTTTTACTGTTGAGGGGCAACTGGGAGTAGACGCAGCCTGTTGGGGAAGATAGTGCTTTAGCCTTCCTGCCCAAACTGACCAGCCAGTTCCTCTTCCCCGCGTAGGTAAACCGGGTCCCTCTGCAGCCATGTCAGCGAAGGCAATTTCAGAGCAGACTGGCAAAGAGCTCCTGTATAAGTACATCTGTACCACTTCAGCCATCCAGAACCGCTTCAAGTATGCCCGGGTTACTCCTGACACAGACTGGGCCCATCTGCTGCAGGACCACCCGTGGCTGCTCAGCCAGGTAAGCTCGGCCTGCACCCTGAGCCCTTCTCTTTCCAGCTCAGTGAGGAGGAGGAGAAAGCATTTGATTTGTTGGAGGGGTCCCAAGGAGTTCCACAGTTGCACATTGGCCTCTGTGTCCACAGCGGGTCTTGAGTTTGCTCTGGGCCCTTCATATGGAACCAGACAGGCTGGTATCCTAATCACACCTCTCCATTTATGAACTGTGTGGCCTGGGGCAAACCATTTCGCTTCTCTTGGGTTAGGTTCCCCATCTGTCAAACAGGGATAACAATTTATGAGCTCTGAGGATTAGCAGGAGCATGCAGGATGCATTTAGTGTGCTGTCCAGCAGTTGGTAGAGAGAGACTCAGTTAAAAAAAAAAATCAATTATGTCTGCCATGGTGGAACCTTTAATCCCAATACTTGGGAGGCAGAAGCAAGAGGATCTTGGGGTGTTTGAGGCCAGCCTGGTCTACAAAGTGAGTTTTATGACAGCCAGGAATATTACACAGAGAACCCCTTCTTTCAAAACAAAACAAAACAAACAAAGACTTATACTTCCCTTCCCCAAAGTGGAACATGTCAGGACATTTAAGAAGTGGGACCTTGAGGCTAGAGAGGTGGCCCAGTGGGTAAGATCCCGTGCTCTTCTTGTAGAGGATGTGGGTTTAGCTCCAGCTTCCACTTGGCAGCACACAACCATCTGTGACTCCGCTTCCAGGTGATCTTATGTCCTCTGCATACATGTAGGCAAAGCACGCCTACGCATAGGAATGAGTAAATAAAGAAGTGGGGCCTTGTGCTTTGTGAAAATGGCTGATGGCTGAGCGTGGAGGAGACCAGCCTGGAGTAGATGCTCTTAAGATCCCTTGATAGCATCTTTGGGGTGGCTTCGGGAAGCCCCGAGACTTCTTTGGCAGGCCCAGACAAGGCCTTATGATGGTTCGTTTTTTCCCTTTCCGGGGCAGCTGGGATGGCAGTGCATTTCCTGGTACTGGAGCTAGGGGCTGATTTGCCTGGCCCGTTGTGGTTAGGGCTTAAACCGGGATGGGGTCGATCAGATTATCTCCAGAGGGCCTAAGTCTTAGAACACAAGAACTGGTCCAGGTTTTAACCGTGGTTGGATGATGCGGCTAATCCCTACGTGGAGAAAGTACCAGAGTGCTCATCCAGCAGATGTCTGCTGAGTGTCTACTCCGCCAGGCTCACCCTCGCTGTCTCCCGGTGGTCAAAAGGTTTGGCTGGGGTAGTCGAGGAAAGCTTCCAGGCAGGAGAGTGGCTCTGATGGATAAATGTGATCTAGATCCGGAAGCAGGGTGATCAGAGCCATATAGCTTCACTCCCTTCAGTCCCTTTGCCTTCCCAACCCCTTTCATTCCAGAGCTTGGTTGTCAAGCCAGACCAGCTGATCAAACGTCGAGGGAAGCTTGGCCTAGTCGGGGTCAACCTCTCTCTGGACGGAGTCAAATCCTGGCTAAAACCTCGACTGGGACATGAGGCCACCGTGAGTCTTGGTGTAGGGGGGTGGTCAGGGTGGTAACAAACAACATGGTGACCTCTAGATCAATGGACCCATGGCTCATAACCTAACCAGCCACAAAGCAACAGAGACAAAGATGGCGTGTGGACTGCCCTGGCTGCAGCCCAGTCTTGCAGGTCATTCCCAGTTTCTTCCTCAGAAGATCAGTCCATCGATACTGCTTAGAGGAGATGCACTACAGTTGTAACCCCAGAACCATTAGGAAGCCAGAAGCTGTGACCACCAACATGGAGATAGGACTCGTACTTACCCTGAGAACTGCTTGCTCTCCGGGTGACATGCTTACCAGGAGGGTGGATTAAACCAAGATGAGAAAGGCGAGCTGCGTAATTATTAGGCAAGAAAGATGCGTCGGTCGGAGAGCCATGGATGGAGACCGTTATTAATGCCGAAGATTAAATTCGGTTCTCCCAGTTCCGTGATTACTCTCAGCTATGAGGATGAGAGCTAAGATGAGATGTGGCTTAGGTAGGCTAAGCTGTGCTCTGAGGTGGAACTGTTTCTTCTCTTTCTCACTCTCCAAGGGAGGTGGAGAAGAGGTGGGGTGGGTGGGTCAGAAGCTTGGCCTAGCCTGGGAAGGATGTGTTTCTCTCTGCTTGATACTGGTGCTTGTCTGGGATAGGCATGGGTCAGAGATGAGCTGTTCTTTTCTATGGCCGCCCTGGGCGGTGGCATTAGCCACTTCCCTCCATGGTGGGCTTCCTCAAAGCATCTCCTACTGTTTGTTTCCTAGTCTCTGGTCCTTGTGGGTAAAGACGGCTCTTTGAAGCTGTGTGTGAGTCCGGGGATGGAGAGATCTGACCTTTGGGTTCCCAGGCCCCTGGGGAGAGGGTGGTAGGACTGGGTACTGAACAGTGTCCCCAGGGAGCACATCATGCTCTCCTCCCAGCACACTGGTGGGAGGGAGCTGCCCCGGACATCTGAGCTCGGCAGCAGGGTCAGACCCGGCTGGAGTGGCTCATTACCTCTGATGGATCGCTGTCTGGTCCCTGACTCAGCAGTGACGCACGCAGGCGGGGGGTTCGGGATGAGGGCTGTCTCGCCTTTGCTGCCGCCAGGGACCTACTCAAGCTGATTAGCTCTGCAGGCCTGTTGTCTTCAGCCAGGAAACACAGGAGGAAAATTTTTATACCTAATCAGCCTTCGGCTCTCTTCTCCCCTACCCCCTCGGCCTAGACTCATGTCCTCAGGCTGAGTCACTGTGTCTACCTCACCTCAGGGCAAAGGAGTGTGCCATCACCCTCAAACCCAAGTTCCCGTCTCCCTGCTTGATTGCCTGGGCCAGTGAGATTGATCACTGGGCAAGGTGCTTGCCACCAGGCCTGGCGACCTGTGTTTGGTCCTTGGGATGGATCCACAAGGTGGAGGGAGAGAACCATCTTGAGTTACCCACAGATCTCCACTCCAGATGCGGCACGCATGCATCCCTGTCCCCCTCCCCAAACATAAGTGAAAGTGTTCGTGTAAAGAGGGAATCCTGAGAACTCCTGCCACCCCATTGTCCTGACTTGTGGAGAAGTCACTTCGCCAGATGTGGTGGTAGTGCTTGGGCCTTGCCTCCGTGAAGATGTGCCACACATCTAAGCGGCATCTCCCTCAATTTCTCCTTAGGTCGGCAAGGCCAAAGGCTTCCTCAAGAACTTTCTGATTGAACCCTTCGTCCCCCACAGTCAGGTATGTGAGGCAGTGCCAGCCTGGATTGATCTTCTTTCCCCTTCAGCTTTGTGACTGTCCTCCAGAAACGTTGAAAGGAGAGGTTAAGGTCCCCAGGGGAGAAGCCAAGGGGACCAGGGTCTCCAAAGCTCCGGCAAAGGCCTGGAGGAAATTATGAGCAAGGAGTCCAGAAATGAGGAAAGCTTTAGTTTGCAGCAAAATGGCTAGAGTAGGTAACACAGGGACCTCCTGTTGTTGGGATGAGGCCTTGAAGGCAGGACCCCTTCCCAAGATGGGACCACACTGACCCAGCTAAGGAGGTTGCGGTCTGTCTTTGCGTGTCGCCTAGCGGAAGGTAGCACACAGATCTCCTTGAGGTGGATACCTGTGTTAGGGTTTAGAGATGAGACCATAGGGCTTGGGTGGCTCCACTCCTGGGTGAGGCTTTCTGACCCTCTGCCAGGTGAGCATCCTTACCGGTGTCACGCTGTCTTTCCTTGCAAGGCGGAGGAGTTCTACGTGTGCATCTACGCTACCCGGGAAGGAGACTACGTCCTGTTCCACCATGAAGGGGGTGTGGATGTGGGCGATGTGGATGCCAAGGCCCAGAAGCTGCTCGTGGGTGTGGATGAGAAGCTGAACGCTGAGGACATTAAGAGACACCTGTTGGTCCACGCCCCTGAAGACAAGAAAGAGTTGAGTTCTGAGAGGGACAGCGTGGGCACAAATGGGGACAAGAAGTCCAGTGTGACACAGGAGACCAGTGCACTGGGATCTGGGTACAGGAGAGAGAAAGCAGGAGCAGCCGTCGGGGACAGCTGTGTCCTGAGGAAGAGAGCCGCTCGCGTGGGGAGGGCGCTGGCTTGCTGTCAGTCTGCAGTATGCCAGCCTCATCCCTCACCCCTTTGCCCCTGTCTGTCTGGTGCCTCCTCTGGCTCTGAGCTTGACAGCTTCCTTCCGCCTCAGTGTTTGACGAGTGACAGCCAGGGAGCAGTGTTGGCAAAGGACAGCAAAGCGGGGGACCAAAGGGTCAGGAATGGAGAAGTGAGGCCAGACTGACAGCAGCAGTGAGCCTGCTGCGGGTGGGGGTGGGGACAGGAGCCCAGTCCTGCGCTGACGAGGTGACTGCCTTCCTCCCCCTCCCGTCTAGGATCCTGGCCAGCTTCATCTCCGGTCTGTTCGATTTCTATGAGGACCTGTACTTCACCTACCTTGAGATCAACCCCCTTGGTAACCAGCTTGATGGGATGGGATGGGGATGGGCCCCCAGGCCTGCAGTGTTCAGAGAGCCCGAGTCTGGTGCCAGAAGGCAATACAAAACTTTTGTAGGTACCCAGGGTGTCCCATAAGGAATGTTCTCCAGTGTCACCCTCTGTTTCTGAGCACCCAGACTGTAATTTATTCATATCTTAACCATCCCCAGCTTCTTTCTTTTTTTTTTTTTTTAAATTTTTGAAGATTTATTTATTTATGATATGTAAATATATTGTAGCTGTCGTCAGACACCAGAAGAGGCATAAGATCCCATGACAGATGGTTGTGAGCCACCATGTGGGTACTGGGATTTGAACTCAGGATCTTTGGAAGAGCAGTCGGTGCTCTTAACCACTGAGCCATCTCTCCAGCCCCTCAGCTTCTTTCTTTAGCCTTAATTTCCCCTGCTTTCTGGGGAGGTCCTGGCTCTGGTCTGTCTGTTGTGTTGTCCCTGCTGTCGGGTTAGGCTTCCCAGGCTCTGGTCTGATCCTCCTGGTACCTGGAGGCCTCTCTCGGGTGTTGGTCAATCATTTACCACCCCTAACACCAAGAGGGGCTGGTTGCAGGCTCTCAAGCTGTGAAGGAGGCAGATGGCCTGGCAGATTCTGGCTGGGCCTCTCGGGGCAAAGTCCAAGAAGAAAGGAATGACCGAATTTCAGCTGAGAAGGCAGCCACTGGAATGGTCCAGATGGCTGTGTGCTAACTTAATTAGCTAAATGGCCTGGGCAGAAATATGGATGCTCAGTGAGGTAGTGCAGATGAATGCGCTGGCCTGGGGCCCAGAGCGCTCTGGGATGGGTACTGCACACCAGACACTGAGACTTCCTTAGCTAGACCACCAAAGGCGAGATGCACACACCTAGGGCTTCTGATAGTAGAGGTTCAGGAGTGGGTGTGAGGTGGTGTGGCGCCACTTGGGTTTGAACCCCAAACCTAGACCAACAAACAGGCTTTTTTGTTGTTGCTTTGGGTTTTGTTGTTTGGAGGTAGGGTCAAGTTAGTCCACCCTAGCCTCAAACTCACTCACTATATAGCTGGGGGGGACCTTGAACTTCTGTCCTCCTGAGTCTCCTGTGCATCCATACCCACTTCAGCAGTTAGTATTATTTATTTAAGTTAATTTTAATTGTTCACAATTTTTTTATTTATGTCTATGTATCTGTGTATACCACGTGTGCCTGTGGAGGCCAGAAAAGTCTGTCTGATGGCTGCAGCTGTGAGCTGCCGTGAGTGTGTTCTGGGACTTGGGTTCGAGTCCTCTAGAAGGGCAGCAAGTTCTGCTAACTGCCGAGCCGTAGCTCATCCCCTAGTTAGTATTTTTCTATGTGTTTGTGTGTATTGCATATGCCTGTGGCGCTGAGAGGAGCCTATGAGAGCCCAGTCTCTGCTCCTACCATATGGGTCTTCAGCCTCTGAGGCAGGTGCCCTTATGCATTGCTGGATCTCACCAGTGCCATACTTATACTTTAATATATTATTTGGTAGAAGGGATTGAACCTATGGCCTCTCCTATGTACACCTAACTCCAGAAAACAGGGGTGGTTTTGGTTTTAATGTCAGGGCTGTGGGTAGGCTAGTTCGTGAGTGTTTAAGGCAGGAGGTTAGGCATTTTATGAAGATGTCTAAAACTTGCTATGGCAACTAACAGGTCTCCTTTGACCAGTTCCCAGAAGGTCAGTGAGTGGGCAATGTTCTGAGAGGATTTTCCTTGTGCGAGGGCCGTATCGTGATTTATGGGTGCTCAGGGTGTGTGAGGGTGCACCTGGCGGAGGCTGCAGGCATGGTTGGGAGGCTGACGGTTGCCTCACCTTGAGTTAGTATCAGACACTATTTCGACTTTTCTCCTAGTGGTGACCAGAGATGGCGTCTACATCCTTGACTTGGCGGCCAAGGTGGATGCCACGGCTGACTACATCTGCAAAGTCAAGTGGGGTGACATAGAGTTCCCTCCCCCCTTCGGGCGTGAGGCGTACCCTGAGGTAAGGCGGTGTTGGGGAGGGGATAGAGGGAGGGTGATGGGGCCTAGGAGACAGTGACTAATCCTAGATGATCATTCGGTCCCCTTCTTGGCTCTGTACTTGGCAGGAAAGGAAAGACGGAGAACCATTTAATTTTCTTAAAACCCCAGTGAGGTTGGGGGTCGGGGTGGAAATCAGCCAAGTCTCTGAATCCTGGCCAGAAACCCTTTTAGACAGAGCTCTCTGTCAGCCTCCCTGGGCTTCCGACTTGATTTGCTGCTGCTTGATCATTCCGAGTGGCTCTTCCCGGCCCTGATGGGAAGCTTCTTCTCTTGGCCACTGGCGGAGAATTTTAATTGCTGCCTCCCGCCCCGTCCTCTGAGAGGTCCTCCCAGCAGGATCAGGCTGGAGGGAGGACGAGGACTGGGGAGAGGACAAGGGTGTGGGGTGAGCTGGTGTGGAGGGTGAGGGACGCAGTGGGGCCTTGTGAGGTCTGGATTTGGACAGGACTGAGGACTTGGATGTCAGGAAATGGAGGAGCAATTTGTTTCCAGGTTGTGGGTGGTTTGGGTACTTTAAAGGTATTATCAGATTCTGTCCCAGGCCTGGAGTTTGCACCGTCTTCACCCCACTATACCGATTGAAAAACCTTAAAGGTCCCTTCAGATAGAGAGCTGTGGTCTTGGTTTGGGACCTTGTGAGCAGGGTGCTCAAAAGGCCACCTGTGGCTCTTTGGTTTCCCAGGAAGCCTACATTGCAGACCTGGATGCCAAGAGTGGGGCAAGCTTGAAGCTCACCTTGCTGAACCCCAAGGGGCGGATCTGGACCATGGTTGCTGGGGGCGGCGCCTCCGTCGTGTACAGGTGAAAGGAGGGGTGCAGGTGGTTGCCAGCCGGGTTACCCACCGAGTTCCATGTGCGGATTGCTGGCGTCCCCAGTTCCTCGCCTGTCTGTGGTCCAGGAACGTACTGGACAGTGAAAGCAGCCACATCCTGGAGGGCTTCATATGGCCCTGAGGCCACCTGCCCTGGACGCAGCGTTTTCTGTAACCCCTTTACATAATTAAAAGGGATCTCATTGTAGGGTTTTAGTTCTTGTAATTATTATGTGTGCCTCATAGAAATGTAGCACACACAGAAGCACACTAGAAAGTAAAAGCTACTCACCTATTCCTTAGAGGGTCACCTTACTCTGTCCTCCTCTGGCATATTTTTAAAGGTTTATTTATTTATTATATGTAAGTACACTGTAGCTGTCTACAGACACCCCAGAAGAGGGCGTCAGATCTCATTACGTATGGTTGTGAGCCACCATGTGGTTGTTGGGATTTGAACTCAGGACCTTCGGAAGAGCAGCCAGTACACTTAATGGCTGAGCCATCTCTCCAACCCCCTCCTCCGGCATTTTAATATCTAGATAACTATTTGTACTTTTTCAGTTTATAGAAATATCGGTATCATGTTTTTGCCCTTTTGAACAACTGGCAGTTTTTTCTCTGAAACTATGGTAGATGCGTGATCGGCCCAGCCCTCCTGCTGCCCTGGCCGCGGCAGCTCGCTCCTTGGAGGCTCTTGTAGCATCCTCGTTCATGTGTCCTCCTCTGTCTTTGGGCTGTGTCAGGGAGCTGCTCATTGTTCATTTCACCCACGCTGTCTGCCCAGGACCTTGGCGCCCCAAGGCTGGCAGAGTGCTCTGCCAGGGAGAGTCTCACGGCACATTGGCCTTCAACACAGGCTCGAGTGGGGGTTGAAGGTTACAGGTCTGCGAGGCCAGTTCTGCAGGCTGACTTCCACGCTTGTGGGCATGCTGGGTAACTCTGGACGGGTTTGACATTCTTCTGCCCTGACCTAGCACTGAGTTCTGTGTCTCTCTGGCAGTGATACCATCTGTGATCTTGGAGGTGTCAATGAACTGGCGAATTACGGGGAATACTCGGGTGCCCCCAGTGAACAACAGACCTATGACTATGCCAAGACTATCCTCTCCCTCATGACCCGAGAGAAGCACCCAGACGGTGAGCACGGGCACGAGTGCGTGGGATGTGCACACAGTGTGTGGAAGATTTGTGCTGCACACCCCCGAGGCCATGATCCTTTGTGATGTGGGACTAGGCACTGGATTTCAGGATCTGTTTTCCTTTCTCAGTGCTAGTGGACACTGTCAACACCCGTCAGGGGCTCACACTGGGCAAGGAGAGCGTGTGACATTACCTCATGTATGACTAAGGAGCGGGAGGAGGAAAAGGCTGCAACGCGCTTTTGCTGTGATGAGTGTAAACTCTGAGCCTCACAGTTACAAGGCTTTGTGACACTTAGTGTCCCTTCCCCACATTCCCATGTATAGGGCTATACATACCCATTCCCCTTAAGAGAGAGAGAAAGAAAAAGTGAGATTCCTGCCAGCAGGATCGAGACACCATGCTGGACTTCTGGGTACCAGGCTGGAAGATAGAGGGTGCAGGCTTGAGTGACCGCCACAGTGGACACTTGAGCAGGCTGAGTGGGTATCTGGGTATCATCCTGCCCGCTCCCTGTGCCTCTTCTGGTAAGAGCATCTGTACTCAGAGGAGCCAGAACGTCCTCAGTTGAGTTTCTGGGGCCAGGCTCAAGTCTTCTATATCTCTAACGCTGACTTTGTTTTTCACTCCTAATCCAGGCAAGATCCTCATCATTGGAGGCAGCATTGCAAACTTTACCAATGTGGCTGCCACCTTCAAGGTAACCAGCAGTGAGCTGTGGGAAAATGGGCTTGGGGACAGCAGAGGTGAGCCTGAGGCTAGCTCCTGTGCATTGCCTTAACCTGCCTAAAGGGCTTGTGACCTAGGGTCTGTCTGTCTGTCTTTCTTTTTTGGTGTTGGAGATTGGACCCTGTCCTAGGGCCCTTGTGAAGGAAGCGGAAGATAGGAGATATGGGTATGAAGCTGTGTGTCTCTGCAGTTAGCATTCGCTAAAACATTAAGTCTCCTGTTTGAAGTGGAGGGAGAGGTCGAAAGCTTGCTCTCATCTCAGAAACGGTTCTCAGAGATTGGACGTGATTGTCCTTATTCTCAGCACCAGTTTGCTGCAGTGAGGACAGCTTCTGATGACCTTATCCAGCCAGAGTCCCTGTGTCCCTGTGCATGGCTGTGAGGCAGGACCTTGGGAACACCCTCTTAAAAAAACACAACTTCAGTCCACAAAGATGACAAAGCTGCCAAGTCTCGGATTTCACCTCTTCAGGCTAGCCTTCTAAAAGGCCGTTTGCTATTCCATGTCATGGAGCCCAATGAGGCTTTAAAGAAACATGCCACATGTGGTCATCCCATCTATGTCTTCAGGATGATAGTGTCCACTTTGAAAGTCTGAGCTCTCACTCTTTTGAGTCTGAGGTCTCAAGTGACCAGCCGTGGTTCATTAGGTCTGCCTGATTGAGCCTGACTCACTGAATTGAGCTTACCTCAGTAGCTTTAACTTGGGAGTATCCTGCAGTACAGATAGTATCCTTGGTAGGTATTGAGCAAGAATTGTATAACATCCTGTGACAAGCTTTTGGTGATAGAAGTTAAACTTAAGTCCATGGTCAGCATACTGTTTAGAGAAGTACAGCCTCTCCTTTTCCAGACTGGTTGGACGCCATCATAAGAGCTATTCTCTAAGTCACTTAGGTGGCCTTCGACATTAAGAAAGACCATATCTTCATAACATAGCCTTATGTAGAGCCCCGGCATAGACTCCCATACCCTAATTGCACTAAGAGGTATGTTAGTGCAGTGACTGCAGCCAGAACAGAGAGACCTTGCAAGCACTGCAGTTGGTAGTCCGGAGTACCAGAGTCTTGAGGGGTATGTATGGTTCTTGGCTACTGTGTGGTCACACATTGGGCCTGGAGTTGTGAGGCTCGCTCAGCTTGTACGTACGATTGTCCGTAGTCTGACCAGTAGGGCCTGCTGTGCTGCGTGAGAAGCAGTCCTTGTCGTGCGCAGCTGTACATTTGTCTAGTGTGGTTGTACATTGATTTGCAGCTGCCTCTTAGTCACATGTCTCTGTTATCCGTTTGGCTTTCTCTAGGGCATTGTGAGAGCAATTCGGGATTACCAGGGTCCCCTGAAGGAGCATGAGGTCACCATCTTTGTCCGAAGAGGTGGCCCCAACTATCAAGAGGGATTACGAGTGATGGGAGAAGTTGGTAAGATGGGGAACTCTTTCTCCCTTCCTCCCTTTTGAAAAGATTTTTTTTTTTACTTTATGTGTATGAGGGTTTCGCCTGCATGTTTGTGTACCGTGTGCAGTGCCTGGTGCTCACAGATACCAAAAGAGCATAGGGTCCTTAGGACCTGGCGTTAAAGATGACTGTTAGTCACTACGCGGATGCTGGGAATTGAGCCTGGTTTCTCTGCAAGAGCATGCTGAGCGATCTCGCCAACATCCAACATCCTCTCCTTTCTGTCTAGAGCATCTGGAAAAGGGTCTTTGGGCTCTTCCATGCTCTACCACCCCCTGGTGGAGTGACTGGGCTCTACATTTAATAAATACAGAATGCCTGCTCTATCTATGCCTAGTAGTGTGCTGGGTACTGGGGTTTTAGCTTGACTGTGATGTTAGGTCATGCTGACTCCCATGAAGTAATTAAGGGATCAGGTGACTAGAAAGGGTGACAGTTTAGAAATGATCTAGAGAAGCTTAGAAATGAGTTCTGCAAAGGAAAGACCATATTCCAAGGCTCTACAGAGGGTCTGTCTGGAGGGTAGGAGAAAGAGGACCAGAAGAGCGGGCTGTAGACTGGGGTCAGGAGGGAAGGGGTGGGGCTGTATAGGTTCTGGACAGGCATGGCTGTGACTCTGAGCCGGCAGCTCATTCTGTATTTGAGCAGAGGAGTAGCATACACTGACTTAGGTGTGAGAGGGTGGTTGGTGTAGCTGTGGGCCTTTCCACTCATAGCCCAGTTCCTGAAAAATCAACTCCGAGACTTAATTACTAGCTCATAACTTAATTAATCTGCTTATTCTATTCCATGAATGCCACATGACAGGTTACATCTTCTCCGTCTCATGCATCTGTCTCCTTAGAGTTCAGGACGAATCTCTTCCCATGGCTGACTGTCCCAGGCTTCTCCCTCGCTCCTGGAGCTCCCGCCTCCTATTTCCTGCCTAAGCCAATAGGCCAATCAGCTTTTTATTGACAGTGCAGTACACAAGACACTCTACATTTCCCTTTTAGTCCAATAAAAGCCTCTTTCTCTTTCAGTAATAAACTATATACAGTAATAACAATTATGAAAACTATCAGGTAAGATTTACATTCTTAACACCCAGTCACTCACTATCTATCCTGTCTTAGTGTGGTCATAGTTCTGAGCCTAAATCACTTTTTTCATAACTTGCATTATCAACTAAAAACATCTTCTTAGACCTTAAAACATTTTTCTAAATCCTAAACAACTTAGGTTTAACTATGAGACATGACTATCTAGTCTTCAACCCCCTCAGAGACCTGAGAAGGATAAATATTACCTGAGGGAGCAGGAAGTGCAGGCGAGCAGCTTCCACACTGCAAAAATGACAGGAAAAGCTGCTCCCTGGACAGCCCCCAAATTTCTCTGAGTCATTGGAGCATTGTCTTCAGCCTTCTGGCCCAGAACATCTAACAGACTTTTCTTTCTTTCTTTCTTTCTTTCTTTCTTTCTTTCTTTCTTTCTTTCTTTCTTTGTTTTTTTTTTTTTTGTTGTTGTTTTTGTTTTTGTTTTTGTTTTTTTTTGTTGTTGTTGTTTTGGTTTTGGTTTTTTGGTTTTTCAAGACAGGGTTTCTCTGTGTAGTCCTGGCTGTCCTGGAACTCACTCTGTAGACCAGGCTGGCCTCAAACTCAGAAATCCGCCTGTTTCTGCCTCCCAAGTGCTAGGATTACAGGCGTGCGCCACCACGCCCGGCCAGACTTTTCTAGGAAGCAGGACTTGCCTACTTTGCTGCTGAAAAGCCCGGCAATTGACTTCACTATGCCTTGTTTATCCAGTGTGGGCAGCATACTGTCAGCAGTTGAACTGAAGGGGAGCTTCTTACCCAGGGGCTAGCTTGCCACGTGTGAAGCAAACTCCGTAAAGGGATTCTTGATGTTCACCAAGATACTTCACTTCTTTGAGGTGGTATGATGCTGCCAGGAGCAGAGCTGTCTCAATTGTCAAAAAAGCCTTTTATTAATAAAACATCCTACATGCCATTTTCTGTGGGTCTCTGAGATTTTTTGAAGACCACCTATCTAGCAATAGCTTATCTGAATAGGGAAACATTGCTTATCTCTAGCTATTTACTACCTGTAAATGTTTGAAAACATTTACTGTAATTAACTGGACTAGTATCTAACATGACCATGAGTTTGTCTGAATACTAACTTGCATTAGTTAAACAAGAGTTGAAACATATATACATAGTATGTTGTGGGCAAACTGTAATCCTAAATCTGTATCAACATACAAAGTCTATGCTGATGTAAAAATACTTGTCTTGTAGGTGTTCTTTGGTCTAAAAGTAGATTCAGTAATCTATTCTTTAGCCAGGTGGTGGCACTTGCCTTTAATTCCAGCACTGAGGCAGAGACAAGTGGCGGATCTTAGTGAGTTCAAGACCAGATTGGTCTACAGAGAGTTCTAGGGATGCATGAAGATACCCTGTTTACAAACAAACAAACAAAAACCCCAAAACAAAAAAACAAACCACAAATATAAACAAATTATCCTTAACTTATCCTTCCTATATCCCCCCACCCCCCACACTTTTTCTATCCCTTCTCCCCACTTTCCCCCTAGCATTAGTTAGGAGAGAAAGAAAGAAGGGAGAAAAGAAAAAGAAACCCTTGAATCTAACCTCTCATATGTTGTTTCCTCCGTGTCCAAGGCCATAACAACGTAAAACTACCCCTCTTAAAAGACAAAAAAAGGGGCTGGAGAGATGACTCAGCGGTTAAGAGCACTGACTGCTCTTCTGAACATCCTGAGTTCAAATCCCACAAACCACATGGCGGCTCACAACCATCAGTAATGAGATCTGATGCCCTCTTCTGGTGTGTCTGAAGACAGTTACATTGTACTTACCTATAATAATAAATAAATCTAAAAAAAAAAAAAAAGACAATAAAAATCTATCATCCAGCTGGGTGGTGGTGGCGCACGCCTGCAATCCCAGCACTTGGGAGGCAGAGGCAGGCAGATTTCTGAGTTCGAGGCCAGCCTGGTCTACAGAGTGAGCTCCAGGACAGCCAGGGCTACACAGAGAAACCCTGTCTCGAAAATCTAAAAAAAAAAAAAAAAAAAAAAAAAAAAAAATCCATCATCCATTGAATAACCAAAAAACTATCTAATCTACTCTACCTTTTGGGAATGGGGTGTCACTCTCTTAAAATTGCTTCCTGCTGTCTGGGGGTGTTGTTTTCCTTTTGGCAGGGAGGGCCCTAAGCATATTGGGAATTTTAGTTAGCCTTAAGGACTCTAGCTATAACATTCAATGTCCAGTTTCTGCATGCTGAGAAAGTCCAGGGCTTGAATGAAGTCCTAGCTAGAACGGTCTATGGTGCTGGATGACCTAGCTATCCGTTTAGAAATTGTTCTGGATACAGATTTTTTTTTTTAAAAAGATTTATTTTATGTATATGAATACAATTATAGCTGTCTTCAGACACTCCAGAAGAGGGCATCAGATCTCATTACAGATGATTGTGAGCCACCATGTGGTTGCTGGAAATTGAACTCGGGACCTCTGGAAGAGCAGCCTGTGAGCCATTTCTCCAGCTCTGGATACAGATTTTTGAGGAAACAGCATTGAGACAGTTGGAGGTAGGATCGAGCAGGATGCTGGAATAGTCTCGGCTTGTCAGCATCCTTTTCAGCATCCCTGAAGGCGAATCTTGACAGGACCGTTCTATCTCCACTGGTGTCTACAGACATACAAGCTTTCACACATAGCACACATTTCTGCAAAATCATATGTGTGGAACGTGCAGTGTGCCTAGATGAGTCAGAGATGATTCGCTGCTCTCTGTTCAAGCAGGTAAGGCGTCTGCTTTTATAAGTTAGTTTGGCCTGTATAACAAAATTACAATATAGATTTCTGTTTATGCCATTTGAAAGGATGACATGATAAGTCTAGCAGATTTTGTAGCCAACAAGATTTGCTGGCTGTGCATAGCCGAAGTTCTGTCTGAAGACATTTTAACATCTCAGTCGGTCTCAGAGATGTTCCCAAGTAGAGGCAGCCCCAATACAAGCTCCTGTTTCGATAGTCCGTTTTTTTTTTTGTTTGTTTGTTTGTTTGTTTTGTTTTTTTGAGACAGGGTTGTTTGTCTGTGTAGTCCTGGCTGTCCTGGAACTCACTCTGTAGACCAGGCTGGCCTCGAACTCAGAAATCCGCCTGCCTCTGCCTCCCAAGTGCTGGGATTAAAGGCATGCGCCACCACGCCCGGCTCTCAAATCCAATTTTAATCAATTTAAAACGAATCTACAGTTTTTCTTTTCCTATGGAAACAAATGCAAAATCTCTCTCAAAATAACATATTCCCTTCCTTCCATTTCTGCTATTAGGTCATCCTTAATATAAACAGTCCACTTTTAGTTCAGCAGTTTTGGTTTGGGGTTTTTTATTTGTTTGTTTGTTTGTTTGTTTTTGTTTTTATTTTTTGAGACAGGATTTTGCTGTACAGCCTTGGCTGACCTGGAACTTACTCTGTAGACCAGGCTGGTTTCAAACTCAGAATCCACCTGCCTCTGCTTCCCAAGTGCTGGGATTAAAGATGTGCGCCACCACAGCCTGGAACTTACTCTGTAGACCAGGCTGGTTTCAAACTCAGAATCCACCTGCCTCTGCTTCCCAAGTGCTGGGATTAAAGATGTGCGCCACCACTGCCTGGCTAGTTCAGCAGTTTTAACCAAAATTCAGTGTCTCTCAGCAGTCGTGTTATCTGTTTCATTGACATTTAAAAGTTTGAAGTCAGTAAAACATTATTTAATCTATCTCTGGGAAATCTCATATCCCCTTTCTGTTCTGTGAACATTTTCTTTAAAGTCCTGTTAGATCTCCCCATAATTGCGTGACCTGTAGGATTGTAAGATAATATCTGTAACAAGTTTGAAAAATTGTTGTATTCTAATGGATATATATGTTGAACCATTATTAGCTTCAATCTATAAAGGCATTTCCAAGAAAGCCACTATCTCTAATAAATGTACTATTGTACCAAGAAGCATTCATAAACCCCAGAAGACCACTAAGGAGCTGATTGTAATGAAATCACACTGGGGTCTCTGTTCAGGCACCACCATCTCTGACACAGCAGAACAGGAGGGACAGCCTGGAGCCCAGTTTCAAGAAGGGGGTGTCTAGCCTGGCGCACACCTGGTTTGGGGGCCATTATGGCCTTCCACATAACTGGCTGGTGCTGGGTGTGAATTGCATCTTGGGTATTCAGAGCTTTTGGGCTAATATTCACTTTTCCTTTTGCCCCTCTGTGTGGCTGCAGTCTCCTCAGGCCAACACCTGTCTATTGCAGCTTATTATATCTATTATGTCTGTGCTTGGTCTAGCAGCAGTTTTGGGCTGGAGCCTCAGTTTGCCCTTCTGTGAGAGCCAAGCCTCCTCCCTGAGGGAGGCGGGTACAGGCTGGGAACTGAGCCTGCCTGCCCCAGCTCTGGGAAGCTTTCTGACTGTAAGGCCCAGCCTCCGCCCTGTCCACAGGTCGTCCCCATCTCTTTCCCTCCTTCCTTCCTTCTTTCCTTCCTTCCTTCCTTCCTTCCTTCCTTCCTTCCCTTTTTATTTATTTATTTCAATGTATTTACATGTCAAGTGTTATCCCCTTACCCGGTTTCTCCCTCTATCCCATTCCCCCTCCCCCTGCTTCTATGAGGGTGTTCCTCCACCTCTCCCGCCTTTCCGTCCCCTTGATTCCCCTACGCTGGGGCATCTATTAAACGTTCATAGGACCAAGGACCTCTCCTCCCATCGATGCCTGACAAGGCCATGCTCTGCTACATACACAGCTGGAGCCATGTATACTCCTTGGTGGCTTAGTCCCTGGGAGCTCTGGGGGGGGAGTGTCTGGTTGGTTGATATTGTTGTTCTTCCTATGGGGTTGCAAACCCTTTCAGCTCCTTCAGTCCTTTCTCTAACTCCTCCATTGGGGACCCCACACTCAGTGCAATGGTTGGCTGTGAGCATCCGACTGTATTTGTAAGGCTCTGGCAGGGCCTCTCAGGAGACAGCTGTATCAGGCTCCTTTCAGCAAACGTTGGCATCCACAATAGTGTCAGAGTTTGGTGACTGTGTCTGGGAGTGCCCGGGTGGGACAGTCTCTGGGTGGCCTTTCCTTCAGTCTCCGCTCTGCTCTTTGTTCCGTATTTGCTCCCATGAGTATTTTGTTCCCCTTTTTCAGGACTGAAGCACCCACTTTGGTCTTCCTTATTCTTGAGCTTCATGTGGTCTGTGAATTGTATCTTGGGTATTCAGTGCTTTTGGGCTAATATCCACTTATCAGTGAGTGCATACTGTGTGTGTTCTTTGTGATTGGGTTACCTCACTAGGATATTTTCTAGGTCCATCCATTTACCGAAGAATTTTATGAATTCATCATTTTTAATAGCTGAGTGGTAGTGCTCCATTGTGTAAATGTACCACATTTTCTGTATCCATTCCTCTGTTGAGGGACATCTGGGTTCTTTCCAGCTTCTGGCTATTACAAATAGGCTGCTATGAACGTAGTGGAGCATGTGCCCTTGTTATATAATCTTGCTCTTCCTTGAAAGGATTTAGCGTCCTGCTTGGTGTCTGGCTCTGGGAAGTGCTTGTTTTCTGCCTCTCCAGCCCTTTCACGGCTTCCTGCCTGGCTTGCTGAGTGTCCTCAGGCCCTATGCGTGGCTAACGTGCCCCGTGCTGGACACCATTTATAACTGTGGACTTTTCCACCTATGCCCCATTTCCCAAAATATTGACTCTGAGACTTAATTATGTATGAATAAATGCCTAGGCCATAAGGTTGGGCTTGCTCCCCGACTAACTCATAGCTTAATTAATCTGTTTATTCTATTGTATGAGCGCCACATCCACATGGCTGGTTACCTCTTCTCAGTTTCCTGCAGCTGTCTCCTCAGAATTTCTTCTCAAGCCTGACTTTATCCCCCCTCTCTCTCTCTGGGAAAACTTCCACCTCCTATTTCCTGCCTAAGCTAATAGGCCAGTCAGATTTCTATTGGCAGGTGATGTTTCCATATAGTATACGAGAGCTCCTCTGTATAGACGGGCTTCTGGGTAAAGGGAAGGTGGACTGGTGGCCGCCTAGGAGATAGTGAACGCATTTTAGAAAAGCAGTTCTCTTCACGTGACGTTCCAGAAAGTGACAAAAGGAAGTGACATCTCATTGGGAAAGGCAACCGAAGCCATCCCATGCTCCCATTTTCCTGAAGTTAATATCCATGGCAAACACCCCACCCCCACCAGCCACCGGACGTGGCACCAAGTGTTAGTTTCCATCTGCTCATGGAAAGTGAAGTGAAGAGCATTCCAGGCCTGGCTGTGCCATTAGTCTCAGCACCGGCAGATGGAGGCAGGTGGACCTCCGAGTTGAGGCCAGCCTGGTCTACAGAGTGAGTTCCAGTCCAGCAGAACCACGTATTGACACACTGTCTCAAAAACCAGTGAAGGAGATGCAGGAGCCACGGTCGCGTGGAGGGAGTGTCCCTAAGGCCCGGGAGGGTGTGTCTTAGCAGGATGCACTTGTGTTGAGCTCAGTGACGGGGGAGCAGCTAGGTGAAGGTGCTGGCTCTGTGCAGAAGGGAGCGAGGGCTGTGCCCAGGGGAGCCAGTCAAGGGTATTTAGAAACAGCCCAGGCCAGCAAGGCGGGCAAGGTGCTGGGCACAGGTGACAAGTGGGAGAGTGGCAGGCCGGGATCCAGGCCATCAGAGGTGCTTCTGGCACCGGGTTGCCGTTGGCACTGCGGCTTCCTCTTCTGTCAACAGGTGATCTTCTGAAAGACCGGTTTGATGGTGAAACTTTTGGCAGATGATCTGGATTAGATCAGTCTTGCCCTCACAGTACCCAGCATTGGCCAAGACTCTCAGGGAGCCTCGCCATGTCCTGTGGACTGGGCCTTTTCTCCAGATTGTGAATCATGGACCTTTTACTTTTCTTGCAGGGAAGACTACTGGAATCCCCATCCACGTTTTTGGCACGGAAACTCACATGACGGCCATTGTGGGCATGGCCCTGGGCCACCGACCCATTCCCAACCAGCCACCCACGGCAGCTCATACCGCCAACTTCCTCCTTAATGCCAGTGGGAGCACATCGGTAGGTGCCAGCTCCTCCCACCCCAAAGGAGGGACCCAGCTCGCTCGCCTCCATCCCCCACTGGCCTACACGGGACACCGTGCTCCTCACAGGACACGGCGCTCCTCTTCTGGCATTTAGGGAGATAAGAAAATATTGGGAAAGTTGGCATATGGTTATGCCTCAGTCAAGGTAGAACAATGGAAAGACCCTAGTTCAAATCCTGACTGTCCTGCAGAGAGTGGGTCTTCAACTGGTGCCATATCTACTTAGAGCCTGTTTGCTCGTCTGTAGCATTGGACAAAATCAAGTCCCATATTGGCATTGTTAGAAAACGCTTTTCGAGTACAGTTTATGAACAGCATTCAGCCAAATGTAGTGCATGCGTGTGCTGGGGCAGGAGCATTGGTCTGGGTTCCATGCTAGTTCTGAGTTCTATATAGTGAGGCTCTTGCCTTAAAACAATATTGTATATAATTCTTGTTACTTTACTTCTTTGGGGCCTTTAGGACCAGTGGCTCTTGTCCTCAGCCCCTACCTATGACCCTTAGCTCTCTTCTCTCTCTCTCCGTTCCTCAGACTCCAGCACCCAGCAGGACAGCATCTTTTTCTGAGTCCAGAGCCGATGAAGTGGCACCTGCAAAGAAAGCCAAGCCAGCCATGCCCCAAGGTAACGCCCAGAGGTTTAACAGTGCACAGGAAGGCCTGTGGTGTTCTCTGTCTATCCCTGTTTCACCCTGTCTGGGGTCTGCCTGGAGGAGGCAGCAGGGAAGCAGTTTGAGCTTGCCTATGGGAGTGGGCCTCAGCATGAGGTGGGAGTGGATCTCTTCTGGGTGAGTGACTTGAGGCTTCCGGTGGGTTCTCCTGGAGCGGACGACGATCCACACTGCCTGGGGCACCTCACTCCCTGTCTCGTACCCCTCCTGCTGGGGGCTGTGTACTGACCTGGGAGGCTGTGGAGGAGACAAGATTTCAGCAGAAGCAAGAAGAGAAAGGTTCTCCCAGGCCCCTAAATGGAAGACAGGCTCTGGGAGTAGAAAGAGCAGGGCTAGCTCCTCAATGGTTGTCTGTCTTCTCCCACTCGCTAGGGGCTCTTAATACACTTCTCTGCCCATGCCTTATCTACTGGCCCTGGCACACGTCACTAGCTCATCTCCATCCCAGTGACGGGATGGCCTGCCAGCAGATGAGTGACACCGGCGTCCCTGGCTGATGGGGCCTTGCCGCTGCTGTCATACAGCCAGCTGCGAAAAGGCTCAAGAGCGGAAGTCACTGCCCTGGAGTCCCCAGGGTGGAGAATCGGGGCCCAGCGCTGTGCTGGTTCAGTCACTTTACTATGCTGCATGGGGACAGAGGGGTTGGCATTAGGAGGACGTGACTCGCTAGCCTGAAGGCCGTAGTGGAAGTGTCACTCAGAGGGCCTGGAAGGGACCTGAGTGTTGCGTGCACTCTCCTAGTGTTCCTCTCCCTCCCCTCTCCTGCACCCTGGTCTTTGTCTTGCCTGCTTCTGTTCTGCCCACTGGTGCTTTTGCCTCTTTCATTGGCTTTACTCCTGCTGTCCTGTGACCCTGTGACAGCACCGGAAGGTTTGTCTGTGGAACTGCCCCCTGTTTCTCCCCTCTCCCACCAAAGCTTCCCACCAGCAGTTCACTCAGACGCCTTGGTCATTTTCTTTAACAGATTCAGTCCCAAGTCCAAGATCCCTGCAAGGTAGGATGCCCCCACTGCGCCCCAACTCTGCGTGGCTTTGTTAGCGGGTCCCAGTTTCTCTGTGCTTCGTTTCTTCCCTGGTGGGTTGCAGTGTTGTGTAGTACATTTCCTGTCCCCACCTCGGTGTGGCCTGCCGCGCCCCCCTAAGTCCTAGTCTTTGCTCTTTGTCCCTTCCCTCTCCTGCTGAGTATCTACCTGCCCCAGCACAGCAGTCTCCTCACTGTGTGGCTGTCTCTGGGTCCTTACCTTGGCGGGGGTGGAGACATAGAAGGAGCAAGAGCCAGCCCACAGCTCTGGAGACTCAGGGGTACCAAGAGGGATGGTCCTGGGAAAGAGGGTGACGTCAGCTGAAAGGGGAGTGGCAGAGCGCAGTTGATGCCTCTGGTCTGACCGCTGGCTGCTGTAGGGAGGGACCACAGCTCCACCCTCATTCTCATCTGCATCTCATCCTCGCTTTGCCTTCCTGCCACAAGTTCCGTGCCTACCGCCTGCTGCTGCGTCCCATGGCTCCCGACGCCAGACCAGTGTAGGGTTCTCCCAGGTTTGGTAGAAGAGCAGAGAAAGATGGGAAGAGAGACACTAGGAAGGTCAGGTAGTGTCTGTCTCTAAAACAAGTCTTTTTCAGGACCCGAAGGGCTGTGGGCTTTGGTGTCAGAGGTCACAGGTTACAGTAGACATTGTCAGTGCATGTACACTCATGCACACACAGCTGCCCATTGACCAAGCAGGTAGATTACTCAGTTACTAGGATCGGGACTTTCTTGTGACTTTTTTTCTTCTTCAATACTGGGAATCAAACTCAGGCCCTTCTGGGATGCTGAGCAAACACTATAGCGCTGAGCTCCGCCTAGCCTCTCCGTAACTACAGTTGTCAGGACAAGAGAGTCCTCACTGATGACTCATCTCTAGGGAGGGTAGGAATAGCTAAACAGAGACAGTGGCCCTCTAACTATCAGCTTTTGTTTCTAAGGTTTGTTTGTTTGTTTTTGGTTTTTTGAGGCAGGGTTTCTCTGTGTAGCCCTGGCTGTCCCGGAACTCACTCTGTAGACCAGTGAAGGCTTGAGTGTGTCTTACCCCACCGTGGGGGGTGATGAATGGGAGCGCAGGTGCCTTGGGGTTCCAGAAGAAGGTGCCGGATCCCTTGGGGCTGGAGTTACAGGCAGTTGGGTGTCTTTAGTAAGCCACCTGCCATGGCTGCCAGAGCACAACCAGCTCCTAACCACTGAGCTGTCCCTCCAGCCCCTCTGCGACCTCTTAATCCCTTCATGGTCTGTCTCCAGTGAGATCCAGTTTCCTAGAAGGCAAGGCCATTGTGCTGATAGAGCAGGAACCGACTCATCTCCAGAGAGCCCTTTGCCCCTAGGGGAAGTGGGCTGTGGCAGACACCTTTCTCTGGCTCTTTAGCTGGAGAAGAGAGAGGCCAGGAAGGAGCCCAGGTCATGAAGGCTGCTCTCCACTCCTAGTAGGGCCATTAAGGTTGGAGAGAGGAGGTAAGGGAAGGGGTTAAGTGCTACGGTGCCAGTGGCCTCCTTGGCTTTGCTTTCTCTGTGCTTAAGGAGGTAAGCACTTGAACTCTGACTTTAAAGCAGGAGGGGCGGGTGGGCTTTGTCCTTGTCTCTGTGGCGCTTGGCTTGGGCTCAGTGTGGGCTCCCCTGGTGTGTCAGAGCTGTACTACTTGCTGACCTTCTTTATCACACAGCTGCGTTTTTGTCGAGTCATGTAATCCTAGCTCTCCAAGATGACCCAGGACCACTGTCAATGTGGATATCTGCTTCAATTTCCTGGGGCTAGAAAGTATGAGACTGGATCATGTAGTGGCTTTTACTCTAAGGTTCCTCATCTTATAGGAACCCTGGGATGACAGTAAATCTAGGTGTTCACGGATCAAGAGCCTTCTGACTCGAGAGGCTTACTGCTGGCCTGCACGGGGATTTATTCAGACCTCAATCGTGGTTAGCCAAGCATGCAGCAGCAGTACTGTAGGTTTATACCAGAAGCCTCTGGATGAGACGCATCACTCTCCCCGGGAGGGCACAGGATGTCCCCCAAAGGCTGATTTCCTCCCCTAGGACATTCAGGGAATGAAAGGGGAAGGTAAGCAAGGGCCCTTTCCCTCTGGCTAATGCCTGCATTCCTGTCACCTCTTTGTACCATCATAGCCTTCTCCCTGTTGTGGAGATAAGAGTCTTACACTCTGTAGACCACTGCCTTCCTCTGTCTCCCGGGTTCTGGGATTAAAAATGTGAACCACCATGCCCAGCCTGCTCTGTTCATTAAGGTGTTCCTACTGTTAGAAAGCCTGTCTCAAGAGCATTGTTCTGAGCAGCTGAGAGCCACTTGGGAGACAAGGAGCGTGGGGTTAGGGTTAGGGCTGAGGATGAGGCACCGTGGCCCTGTGCTAGCTTGTGTCCGAGCCCATCCGTAACCTCAGTGAGATACGGTTGGGCTGGCCTCAGCCCTCGCTGCCTCAAGCCTCTGCATGGGACCCCTCTGACCTAGAATTTATGTGCATTCAAATCCTGATTGTTGCTGGGTTTATGTCTAAATTTATAGGCTGATTAACACTGTTGGGACTATAAAATCCTCAGGTAGTAAAATAGGGAGAGGTAAATGTTTCTAGTGCCTCTAAAAATAATTTATTAAGGGTGGAGGTGGTGGTATGAACCTTTAATTCCAGCATTCGGGAAGCAGAGGCAGGCAGATCTCTGAGTTCAAGGCCAGCCTAGTCTACAGAGTGAGTTCCAGGACAGTTAGAGCTGCACAAGAAAATCCTGTCTCAAAAAAAAAATTAATAATAATAATAACAACAACAACAATTTTTTTGTAATTGAGCCAGGCATGGTAACTCATACCTCTAATTCCAGCTGTCAAAAGGCTGAGACAGACAGATTGTCACAGATTAAGGTATAGTGAGTTCCAGGCAATCTGGATACATAAAAACTAAGAAAGAAGAGCTGCCTGCAGTTGCTGAGGGACATTGGGAAGGAGAGGCAAGATCGGGAGTCTAAGGTTGTTTTTAGCTACATAGTGAGTTCAAGGCCAGCCCTGCCTCCAGGAGAAACTAGCAGCTGGGACTCAGGATAAGGCTCCGAGGCTAACAGCACTTGCAGGCCTCAGAGGCCGTGGGCTGGCTCCCAGCACTGACGTGGTGATGGCGCGCATCTGCTTGTAACTAGTTCTAGAGGATCTGATTCTGTTTTCTGGTCTCCACGGGTACTGCACACACGGTGTACTTATAGATAGTCAAAACACCTATGAGCACATTAAAAATAAATAAAATTTTAAAAATTGTTGAGTGCGGTGACATAAACCTTTCTTTCCAGCACTTGGGGGCAGGGCCAGGCAAATATCTGTGACTTCCCAGGCAGCTTGGTCTGTACAGCATGGTGCTTGTCAGCCAGAGCTCCATAATGAGGCTCTGTCTCAGAAAGACAAACGAGACCGGAGAGATGGCTCAGCATAAGTGCCCTGGCTGGTTTTCTGGAGAATCGGAGTCTAATTCCCAGAACCCACACGGCTGCTCACAGCCAGCTGTTAACTTCAGCTTCAGGGAATTCAGTGCACCAGAGAAATGTGATTTACAGACATACATAAGAGACAAACCCAATGTACACATAAGATAATAATCAGTGACACATTTTAAACAAGAGAATGAGAACTATTTTGTTGAGTGTGCGGACCACAGGAGTACAGTCGGAATCTGTAGCGTTCCTGGACACTTCGCGTGCCCTGTGAGAAAGCTCAGGCACCTTCGGCTGTGGGCCCCGTTCTGTTTGAGGATTCCTTTTCTGGTCACCGTGGGACTATTCTCCAGCCATGCAGGTCTCAGTAGACAGTTGTCGTGCTCTCTGCCGCCTCCTTCTAGAAAAACCAGGGCAAGTTTCTCAGAATTTAGTATTTTAACATTTCGTTTGCTGCCCTGAAGAACTACCAAACTGGACATGTAGTATAGGGATTCAGGCAGGGAGCCCCTCTGGGTCTTCCGGAGGTGTGTGTTCTGGGTGCACTCGCTGTGTCTTTGCCCACCAGGAAAGAGTGCCACCCTCTTCAGCCGACATACCAAGGCTATCGTGTGGGGCATGCAGACCCGGGCTGTGCAAGGCATGCTGGACTTCGACTACGTGTGTTCCCGAGATGAGCCCTCAGTGGCCGCCATGGTCTACCCCTTCACGTGAGTCATGTTGAGGCAGGGAGTCTGGAAGTGGCTTGGTGGGATTCTCACCTTTAGATGCAGCCTGGGAGTCAGCCTCCCATCTGCAGTGGAGGGATCTCCCCATCCCAGGGATTGGGACAGTCCATGTTCCTGGGGGGCCCCTCTTTCCCTCAGATGGGAACTTTTAGGGGACACAGCCCTTGTTGCTGTTGAAGAAGTTCCTCCGTTCAGCTTCTCCTCTCCGGCGGCGGTGGGTCGAGGGTGTTCTTAATCTTGCTCTGCTTTCTCGCAGTGGGGATCACAAGCAGAAGTTCTACTGGGGACACAAGGAAATCCTGATCCCTGTCTTCAAGAACATGGCCGATGCCATGAAGAAGCACCCGGAGGTGGACGTGCTGATCAACTTTGCGTCTCTGCGATCTGCTTACGACAGCACCATGGAGACCATGAACTATGCCCAGGTAGAGCATGGATCTGGGGTAGCGAGGTGGGGAGTCAGAGCTTCTGAGTGGAATTTGCAGTCACAGCCACTTGTGACCGAGGACTTGGGAACTGAGAGAAGTACTTGGAGATGGGTGCTTCTCAGAAGTGGCTTAAAAGTTCAAAATGTGCAATGGCTGCCTTGCTGGGTTACCAGAAATCAGTTCCAGCTCATTCCCTCCCAGGCTGGCTTGACCACAGGCTCAAAAGCACTGTCTTGGGCTGAGTACTGTTCAGTGGTACAGCCCTTGCCTCTGAATGTAAGGCCTTGAGTTCTATCCCCAGCACCATCCCCCCAAAACACTTTCTTATAGGGTATTATATACGTACTTCAGGACAGATGTTAAAGAATAAAAAGCAGGCGATACTTCCAAATCTTTTCTCAGCAACATGGCCACCAGGTTTCAGCATGCCTGCCCCGTACCTCGTTCAGGCCAGTAGGTTTCCAGTCTTATCACAAGTGTCTTCCGTTAACATTTGCACGTATTCCTAATCATCACCCGTCTTAGTGTTCATTGCTGTGAAGAGACACCATGACCAAGGCAACCCTTAGAAAGGAAAGCATCTCACTAGGGCTGGCTTACAGGTTTGAGGTTCAGTCTGTTATCACCACAGGGGGGAGGGGGGGAGGGGGGAGCATGGCAGGGTCCAGTCAGACATGGTGCTGGAGGAAGGCAGGCAGGAAGAGGGTCTCTTTTTTTTTTTTTTTTTTTTTGGTTTTTTGAGACAGGGTTTCTCTGTATAGTCCTGGTTGTCCTGGAACTCACTCTGTAGACCAGGCTGGCCTCAAACTCAGAACACCTGCCTCTGCCTCCCAAGTGCTGGGATTAAAGTCATGCGCCACCACCGCCTGGCAAGAGGGTCTCTTTCCACACTGGGTAGAGCTGAGCATAGAGACCTCAAGGCCTACCCCTACAGTGACAAACTTCCTCCAGTAGTGCCACACCTCCTGATAGCGCCACATCCCCATGGGCCAAACATTTTCTTTTTTTTTTCTTTTTTTTTTTTTTTTTGGTTTTTTTCGAGACAGGGTTTCTCTGTGTAGTTCCGGCTGTCCTGGAACTCACTCGGTAGACCAGGCTGGCCTCGAACTCAGAAATCCGCCTGCCTCTGCCTCCCAAGTACTGGGATTACAGGCATGCGCCACCACCGCCCGGCTGGGCCAAACATTTTCAAACCATCAGATCACCCTGGCACAGATGTCTAGAAGTTGAACATCAGAATGACCACTTGAGACTGGTCTCCTTATATAGCCCAGGCTGGCCTGGAACTCAGAGGTCCACATGTCTCTGCTCTCTAAACACTGGGCTTAAAAGGCGAGCGCCAGCTCCAGTTTCTACTTGCCAATACCAAACAACTGTGTAGTGACTCAGCGTTCTATTTACTCTGCGTGTCCTTGGTCATTAACTAAAACTAACTTTGAGAAGCACTGGCTTGCCATTGGTGCCTGGTCCTACCCCTCCTTCCCCCGTTTCTGTTGCAATACTTGCCTTTTGTTAATGATTTGTAAAAATCTGCTATCGACCAGTATTTTGGTGTTTGTTTGTTTGTTTTTTATTGTCTGATCCAGTTATTTCAGTTAATGAGTTGATAACATGAACTCGTTCTGCTCTTCAGATGAGCTTTTTCAGGCTGGAGCAGACTTTAGCAAAAATGACCCAGGGCAAAATGGTAGCCCACACCTGTTTCCACAAACAAAGTTTTATTAAAACAGCCAGTGTATTTCATTTATGTATTGTGTGCATGGATACTTAGACACTGAAAACATGTTATACAAGACCACAAGACCCACAAGACCTAAACTGTGATCTTGGGACCCTTTACATACAGACTGGCCCAGAGCCAGAGAGACATGGTTCTTAGATCTTCAGTGCCTTCAGCGCAGTCTAGGCAAGTGTGGGAACAGCTTGTCTCTGTTGTGCAGTGGCTACAGCCTGTAGGGACAGAAATAAGCCTCGCTGGGTACTTAGCGGGAAAGGCAGGTAGGGGTCAGTTGAGTCTGAGACTTTGGTGAGAGTGTAGCCTCTGCTTCTGCAGAGTCTGTGTGCCACTGGCCAACGGAGGTTTGTTTCAATGTCTACTGCTGTGTGTGTGTGTGTGTGTGTGTAGGGGGGGTGCATGTGGAGGTCAGAGGACAGCAGTCAGGACTCGGCTCTTCTTTCTACCATATTCGCCCTTGCCATCAAACTCAGGCTTGGCAGCAAGTGCTTTTGCCTGCTGAGCCATCTCGCTGACCCCACCATGTCTCTCCTCTGAGAGAAGTTCTTGAAACCTGGGTGGGGACACTGGGCTTAGAAGGAGGGCCTCATTGTCTAGCAGAGGTGAAATGTTCACACGCTCAGTGTTAATTTGAAATGTTAATCCTCTAGATCCGGACCATAGCCATCATAGCAGAAGGCATCCCTGAGGCCCTCACCCGGAAGCTCATCAAGAAGGCCGACCAGAAGGGAGTGACCATCATCGGGCCCGCCACAGTGAGTGTCCGCTCCAGAAGGCTTCCTGAGACCACAGGAAGCATACATTGTTTGTTGTGGGGTTTGTTGTTGTTGTGTTTGTTTGTTTGTTTGTTTTGAGGCAGGGTTCTTCTTCTGGTCCAGTCTGGTCTGGAACTTATGGTAATCCTCCTGCCTCAGTCTCCTCCTGAGATTTGGGATTAGAGGCATGATCCATCATGCCTGACAGAAAGCTCATTTCTGTGGTTAATAACTTTTTTATTTGATTATGCTGGATTTCCTAAGTCCTTTTTTATTTTTTGGGTTTTTTTTTTTTTTTTTTTTTTTTTGGTTTTTTGAGACAGGGTTTCTCTGTGTAGACATGGCTATCCTGGAACTCACTCTGTAGACCAGGCTGGCCTCGAACTCAGAAATCCACCTGCCTCTGCCTCCCAAGTGCTGGGATTACAGGCATGCGCCACCACAGCCCGGCTCCTAAGTCCATTTTTATGCAAAGATATATAATGTACTTTGAGCATAGCTCTGGCCACGCCCTCCCTTCCTTCCTGACCCCCCTTAGGCCCCATACTTCTCTGAGACAGTTTAGTTTTTCTTTATGTCTCTGTTGTACATGTATAATTTTGTGTACTATAAGGTCCAGGAACCACAAATGAAAGAAAACATGCAATATTATTTTTCTATAACTGACTTAATTCACTTAAGTATGATTATCTTGTTCATCTTGCTATAGATGACATGATTTTATTCTTTTTTGTTTGTTTCTTTTGTTTTTTGAGACAGGGTTGCTCTATGTAATAGCCTTGACTGTCCTGGATTGTTTGTAAACTAGGGTGGCCTTGAACTCACAGAGATCTACCTACCTCTGCTTCCCAAATGCTGAGACTAAGAGTGTGTGGCACCGCGCTCTGCTAGTTAGATTGCATTATGTGCTTAGGCCACATTTTCCTGGTCCATTCCCATGTTGACGGATAACTAGGTTGGTTCCATGACTGAGCTATTGGAACAGTACTGCATTTTACTTGAAATGCTAAGGATGGAACCAGGACCTCACTTATACCAAGTATCTTTCTTAGTCAGGGTTCTATTCTTGCACAAACATCATGACCAAGAAACAAGTTGGGGAAGAAAGGGTTTATTCCGCTTACACTTCCACACTGCTGTTCATCCCCAAAGGAAGTCAGGACTGGAACTCAAGCAGGCCAGGAAGCAGGAGCTGATGCAGAGGCCATGGAGGGGTGTTTCTTACTGGCTTGCTTCCCCTGGCTTGCTCAGCTTGCTTTCTTATAGAACCCAAGAATACCAGCCCAAAGATGGTACCACCCACAAGGGACCCCCCCCCATGATCACTGATTGAGAAAATGCCTTACAGCTGGAACTCATGGATGCATTTCCTCAACTGAAGCTCCTTTCTCTGTGATAACTCCAGCCTGTGTCAAGTTGACACACAAAACCAGCCAGTACAATTGACCCCTTGTCAACTTGACACATAAACTTCACTTTTAAGCCTCAACCCTTGCTTTCTTATTCATCCCCAATATCTAAACAGCTTTAAAAGTCCCACAGTCTTTGCAAATTCTTACATATTCAGATTTTAATCCCTATAAAATATCCAGTCTCTTTTAAAATCCAAAGTCCTTTTATAATTAAAAGTCTCTTAACTGTGGGCTCCACTAAAATTCTTTCTTTCTTTTTTTTTTTTTTTTTTTTCTTCCGAGACAGGGTTTCTCCATGTAGCCCTGGCTGTCCTGGAACTCACTCTGTAGACCAGGCTGGCCTCGAACTCAGAAATCTGCCTGCCTCTGCCTCTGCCTCCCAAGTGCTGGGATTACAGGCATGCGCCACCAAGCCCGGCTTTTTTTTTTCTTTCATTCTTCAAGAGGGAAAAATATCAGGGCACAGTCACAATCAAAAGCAAGGATAGTACCACTGAGCCACACTGCCAACCCCAGTTTCAATTTTTTATTTACTTGGCGTGTGTGTGTGTGTGTGTGTGTGTGTGTGTGTGTCTTGTGGTATTTATTTATGAAGCCAGAGTGTATTTCACGAAGTCTATGTTACTCTCCGTCTTGTTCCTTTGAAGCAGGGTCTCTCCCTGAACCTGGGGCTTTCATGGTTTATTGACTAGACCGGAAGCCTGCAAGCCTGTGACCTTGCTGTCTCTACCTCCTTCAGTGCCAGGGTTACAAGTATCAGGACAATGCCTAGCTGTTATGAAGCTGACTAAACTCCATCCTTTAGCGCTGTCACGGTGCTCTTAACCGCTGAGCCACCTCCAGTCTCATCCATTAGCCCCTTGTCACAGTCTCATCCCCTTCATAGCTACAGGGGCTAATGGACCAGGCTTGTCTTTAATGCTTCTGTCTTTAAATGCACCTGTAATGTCGTGTTTAACTGTTCCATTAACTAGAAGCCAAAGAAAAACGCTACTTGGGAGTTTATTTTTGACTCAGAACTTCATGATGGAAGAAATTGCTGTTTGTTTTAATTGTGTAAACCTCGAAGCTGGAGCTGGAGAGATGGCTGGGTGATTAAGCGCACCTGTTGCTCTTTTGGAGAACCCAGGCTCTGTTTCCAGTACCCAGATGGCAGCTCACAACCTCTGTAACCCCAGTTCCAGAGAATCTGCAATTGTCTTCTGGACTCTGCAGAGTACATGCACACAAAACAAGCAAAAAATACCTGGAGTCATAAAATGGAAATAAATTTAAATTAAAAATTTGAAGCTAAGGCTGTGTGTGGAGGTGGCGACATCTTTAAACCTTTAATTTCAGTACTTGGGAGCCAGAAGCAGGCAGATCTCTGTTAGTTCAAGGGTAGCCTGCTCTCCATACTTTTCAGGCTAACCAGAGCTGCATAATGTGATCCTGGCTCCAAAAAAAAAGTAGGAGCTAGGATTTTTTTTTTTTTTTTCCTACCCTGATGCTAGGGACTGCCTGAGAGCCTCATGCATGCTGGGTAGAGATGCTGAATTAGCATCCCTAAAACTACGAGTTTTGCAGTCAGTAAAGGTTGTGTTATAAGCACGAAATCATTGTACAGGGAGACGCCCAGCTGTGTCGTGCATCTTTGCTTTAACCCATGATGTAAGGGAGATGGCATAATGGGACATAGACTGAACAGAAACTGGGTGTGGAGTCCTGATGTGCACCGTCCAGCAGGGAGAAGCGCTTCTTCATGGGCAGGTGTTCATTCTTTCAGCCGCTTCTCTCCACGTTGGGGAGGTCCGGGGCAGCTGAAGTAGGGTTTTGTTGTTCCTCCTGACCCTGCTTTGTCTTAACTGCTGTTCCTGCCTCTGAAGGTTGGGGGCATCAAGCCTGGATGCTTTAAGATCGGGAATACTGGTGGGATGCTGGACAACATCCTGGCCTCCAAACTGTACCGCCCAGGCAGTGTGGCCTACGTCTCACGTTCAGGAGGCATGTCCAACGAACTCAATAACATCATCTCTCGCACCACAGATGGTGTCTACGAGGGCGTGGCCATCGGTGGGGACAGGTAAGAGCTGGGAATCTTCTACAGTGGAGGTAGCTAGCCGGGCAGCATGCATGGTGTTACCTAACTGCGCAAATGCTGGGCCCAGTAAAGCTGTGTAAGACTGTTGAGGGCCTGCCCTTTACTGGCCCCTCCTACCTATTTCCATTAGCCTAGAGCTTCGGAATCCACCCTAGACTTCACACCCACGGGCAATCCATGTATGTAGTGAGGCGCTTCTCACGTGCTCCTGCACCCCCACGCTGTCTCTTGATCCTCTGTTCTCCCTGCTCTGTACAGGTACCCTGGGTCCACATTCATGGATCACGTGCTGCGTTACCAGGACACTCCAGGAGTCAAGATGATTGTAGTTCTTGGGGAGGTGAGTCGTCGTTGCCATTGTTGGTTTTGAAGGGTGCTTCAATTATAAATGTAGTCTAGGATTTGTGTTTTTAAGAAATCATGCACTCTGGCATTATACATCTTAAAGCCTGGTGGTACAGCCGATAAGATTCTGGGGCTGAGAGCTTGCTCTGTTGGCAGTGAGCAGCAGTAAAGGAGGAGCTGTCTTCCCTCTGGCCACAGTACCCACCTGCTGAGAAGGATCGCTGGAACACTGAGGCCATCTTTTATAAGTTAGATTTTTTTTTTTAAAAAAGATTATGTGTTGTGGGAAATATTAAAAAGAACTGCAAGTTCTCGCACTACACGGGACACTGGAGGGCCACACGGCTCCAGCGGGGTGTTCTCATCTCAGCAGACTGTCCCAGAGCTCCTGAGACATCTCCTCCTGACTCTCTTAAGTTCCCTTGGCGGGTCGCTGACACGCCAGCGCCATGCTTCAAAGCCCTCACGGCCTTTGTGGTGCACATCTGGCAAACTCACGTTTTGCTACCTTACCTTTCTCTCTTGAACCCAATCGAACCTCTGTGTGAAGGAAAATGCCTTACAAACTTAGTTCAGAAACAATGGTAACGCAATTGCTGGGCAATCTTGTAAGCCTTATTAAATCTAAATCTGCCAGGATTCGCCATGTAAGCCCGGAGACACTAGCAGCTGCATCTTGCCCTCACTATCCCCATCCAAAAAGCCCCTAACTCTGTCCTGCCTCCTCTCTTCCTCCATCCAACCCAGAAGTCCCGCCTCCTCGCCCAGTGATTGACTCCTTTATTCATTAGGGGAGGTGACTCATTCCTTGGTCCAGACAGACCCTCCTGGGAAAGCAGAATTAACTTAAATACAACAGCACCAGGGCCATCCACAACAATTATGTATATGAGTGTTTTGCCTTTGTGTACCTCCTGCCTGCATCAGTCAGTGAGGGTTCCTGTCAGTCCCCTGGAAATGGAGTTATAGGTGTTTGTGAGCTACATTTGGGTGCTAGGAACTGAAACCAAGTGCCCTTAACTGCTGAGCCATCTCCCCAGCCTGTGAGGACTTTTTTTTTTTTTTTTTTTTTTTAAAAGCTCTGGGGGAGTTCTGTAAGCCATGTTCTGAGAGAGGCTCTAATCCTGGACCATCATACACTGTAGATTAGAAAGAGACCCCAGGAACGGCCTTATTAAGATACATATTATCCCTTCATAATTCCTTATATACATACCTAGGATGAATCAAGTGGAAATTAAACTCATTGTCTGTTACGTAGCCCAAGTGTGTGTCCTCAGATTTTGTAGCCAGCTTTTATTTCATGGGGTTTTGTGGGTTTCTTTTTTTTTCTTTTTTGTCCATGTGTCATGTGGGCAGTTTTTCTTGTCGTCAGGCTGGTTCTAAGCAAACGAAGGAGCTTCCACTAACTTGTGGGGTTTTCCCCTTTCCCCATTCCTCTGCAGATAGGGGGTACAGAGGAATATAAGATCTGCCGGGGCATCAAGGAGGGCCGCCTCACCAAGCCGGTGGTCTGCTGGTGCATCGGGACCTGTGCCACCATGTTCTCCTCCGAGGTAGGCGCGGGACCGGCTAGCGCTGAGTAGAAAATGAGTTTGCAGAAATGGCTCGCTGAGCGAAATCATACAATCGTCATCCCGTTCAGCTCTTAATTCCTTCAGTAAGCCTGCGCTGCTTGCTCTGTGATGCAAAGCCCAGCCCAAGTTCTGCCTGCCAGGAAGGATCTCACCTCGACTCTTCTGCACATTCCCCAGCACGTTAAAGCCTTGATGAGACACTGAGTTCTGACTCAGGGGAGCATGAGGAGGAAGGGGTATAGCTGGGGCTTAGCCTGGTAGGTCAGGTTAGGGATGCCCTGTGGGAGACAGACAGTGGGGAGTTGTTCTGGCTGTACTAAGAACATCCTGGGCGTGTGAGGCGACCAAATGGGTAAAGGTGCCATCATCAGTTTGACCAACAGAGTGGTCCCTGTAGTCAACACAGTGGAACGAGAGAGCTGACTTCCACCAGTGGTTCTCTGACCCTCACATCCACACTGCAGCCCGTGCGAGCCACCCATAAGTAAAGGTGGCTTGCCATCCAGCTGAGTGGCATACTTGTAAATCCAGCTCTTAGAGGGCTGAGACAGGGGGATGATGAGCCTGGGGCTGATAGATGTTTGCTGAGCTTCTGAGTTGCAGAACCAGACTTAAGTGTACCAGCTTCCAGCTTAAAACTCCTTTAAATTTAAGAATGCCCGGCTATTTTTACTTTTGTTGTTGTTTTCAAGTCAGTTTCTCTGTGTAGCCCTAACTGTCCAGGAACTCACTCTATAGACCAGGCTAGCCTCTAACTCATAGATCCACCTGCCTCTGAGTGCTGAGATTAAAGGTGTATGTCACTACCCGGCTTAAAAGTAACTTTTAAGATTCGTGTATGACGCCAGGCAGTGGTGGCGCAAGCCTTTAATCCCAGCACTTGGGAGGCAGAGACAGGCGGATTTCTGAGTTCAAGGTCAGCCTGGTCTACAGAGTGAGTTCCAGGACAGCCAGGGTTACACAGAAAGACCTGTCTCGAAAAAAAAAAAAAAACAAAAAACAAAAAAAGATTCTTGTATGACACTGCAAGGACTATCAGCTCGTGCAATAACTGTCTGGGTATCAGGAATCCTTGAGCAGGTCGGTCTCTCACTTTCAGAGAGCAGAGTGAGGGATGCCTCTGATTGCCACACTGGAGGCAGCTGCTGAAGGAATAGTTGAGGGCTGGAAACGGGCTGTTCTTCCAGAGGGCCCTAGTTCAATTCCCAACACTAACAGGACTGCATACCGCCCGCACTCCCGCAGCTCCAGTTTCAGGGGCATGCTGCCCCCTTCTGGTCACTGCTTACAATTTAAAAACAATCTTTTAAAAAGCAGAGAATTGGGCTGGAGAGATAGCTCAGCAGTTAAGAGCCCTGGCTGCTCTTTCAGAGGTCTGAGTTCAAATCCCAGCAACTACATGGTGGCTCACAACCACCCATAAGGAGATCTGACGCCCTCTTCTAGTGCTGTCTGAAGACAGCTACAGTGTACTTAGATAAAAAATAAATCTTTAAAAAAAAAAAAGTAAAGAATTAAAGATACACCTTATGAAATGGCACTTTTACAAGTATGGTTCTCAAAACACAGGCCCTCAAGGCAATCACCCAGCCCATCAGAGAGACAGGGCTGCTTTTTTTTTTTTTTTTTTTTTTTTTTTTTTTTTTTTTGGTTTTTCGAGACAGAGTTTCTCTGTGTAGTCCTGGCTGTCCTGGAACTCACTCTGTAGACCAGGCTGGCCTCGAACTCAGAAATCCGCCTGCCTCTGCCTCCCAAGTGCTGGGATTACAGGCGTGTGCCACCACGCCCGGCTGAGACAGGGCTGCTTTAAGTCAGGGAATTTTTTTTTTTTTTAG
Organism: Apodemus agrarius; assembly: GCA_964023405.1. Classification (NCBI taxonomy): domain Eukaryota; kingdom Metazoa; phylum Chordata; class Mammalia; order Rodentia; family Muridae; genus Apodemus; species Apodemus agrarius. Next base: position 87,248,934 of record OZ030015.1, on the reverse strand, counting down.
ATTTATTTATTTTATTATATCTAAGTACACTGTAGTTGTCTTCAGACACACCAGAAGAGGGCATCAGATCTCATTACATGTGGTTGTAAGCCACCACGTGGTTGTTGGGATTTGAACTCAGGACCTTCAGAAGAGCAGTAACTCTTAACTGCTAAGCCATCTCACCAGCCCCAATGCTGTCTATTCTTTTTCCCCTTTAGAAACCTGAGTTTTAGTTTTTTGTTTGTTTGGTTTTGGTTTTTCGAGACAGGGTTTTTCTGTGTAGCCCTGGCTGTCTTGGAACTCACTCTGTAGACCAGGCTGGCCTCGAACTCAGAAATCCGCCTGCCTCTGCCTCCCAAGTGCTGGGATTAAAGGCTTGCGCCACCACTGCCCAGCGTGAGTTTTAGTTTTGAGAAATCCCAGAATTTAAAGATTTGTTTAGTCAGGTATGATGACCTACACATGTTGCTGAGGCAGGAGAATTGCTTGAGCCCAGGAGTTCAGAGGTCAACCTGAGCAGCAGCTTAGCGGAAGAAATCCCCTATGAAGTATCTGCTGAACTCACAGAGCAAGTTTCTGAGTACAGCAAAGCCGTTATTAAGCTTTCTACAAAGCATGTTACTGATCCTCTTTTGTTCATTTAAATCTGCAAGAACACAGGCTGGGACCAGAATCACCCAGGTTCCGATGCTTCCACATACTACCTTGTGGTTGTGGGCAGTCACTTAGTCCTTGAGGAAACACTAGTAGGCAACGGACAGAGCATCGTGTGAGTGGGGCTCTTAGAAAGGTCTTTGTCGGGGGAAGCACTGGTCCCCCAGATGACATGCTAGTGCAGTTGCTTGTGGGTCCCGTCCTGGGTCAGAGGTGGATTCAGTTATTTCCCTAACTGCCTGATTCCCACCTAACTCTTTTTTAAAAAAGTTATATTTGTGTGTGTGTGTGTGTGTGTGTGTGCGCGTGCGCGCGCACGCTACACATATGGAGGTCAGAGGACAACTTGTAGGAATCCTTTCCACAATTGTCAGGCTTGGTGGCAGGCACTTTTAGCCACTGAGCCGTCTCACCAGCCCCTGGTAAACTATTTGATGGGTTTTCTCTTACCCCTTTTCCTGTTTCATTGGATATACACCTTGTTCCAACCCGTGATCAGAAAGAAGCAACTGTTGGTACTTGTTGCTCTAGAGATGTAAGCCTGGTGATATAAAGGCTCTTTTGAACCCCTGGAGATTTTTGCTGTCGTATGAACTCTCTTGAGCTTCAAGGCTCAGCTAACTTCACCCTTTGCTTGTTGCTGAGAGCTAACCCTACTTCCGACCCCTCTTACACGGGCCACAGGGATAGCAAATGTGGCTCATATAAAGTGAATGGTCTTGAAGTTGGATTGACAGCTTTGTATCCTCGCCTTACTGTACACTGTGGGTGTCACCTCGAAGCTAACGGCTCCTGCCTCAGGTGCCACCCCTGTGGTATGGGAGTTGCCTGTCCTGCCTGTTCAGTTAGCATACGAGAGGTTTAAATGAGGGAACACGTATCCATGCAGCCTTTGGCACCGGCCAGCCTGTGGTCGGTGCTGATGTTCTTCAGGATCTTTCCTCCTCCCTGGAGGACTGACACGCCTGGTAAAGCTGCTGTTCTTTGTTTTCCAGGTTCAGTTTGGCCATGCTGGAGCTTGTGCCAACCAGGCGTCTGAGACTGCAGTAGCCAAGAACCAGGCCTTGAAGGAAGCGGGAGTGTTTGTGCCCCGAAGCTTTGATGAGCTTGGAGAAATCATTCAGTAAGGAGTGGTCCGGATGTGGTCCTCCCACCTTTCCCGACCCTTCCTGAGGACAGCAGCCCCCCCAACATGGGGGGCCTCTGAATACACTTAGTTGTTAGTTTGTTCTATTAGGGAAAACCATCTTTTTCCTGGCGTTTGTTTTATTTTACTTGTAAAAGCATCAGGTCAGGGACAGTGAGGCTGGTGTTAAACCTCGTTTGGTTTCTGAGGCCACTGGCTTGGCTGGTGTTGGTGACCATTAAAGAGACATGGTCTTGGATTCGTTTAGAAAGTGTCACCTTAGCTAGCCAGTGGCAGCACATACCTCTAATCCTAGCACAGAGACAGGAAACAGAGGCAGGTGGATCTGTGTGAGTTCCAGGACAGCCAGGACTACACAGAGAAACTCTGTCTCAAAAAACAAACAGAAAGTGTGTGGAGTATCACTTCTGGTTGATGAGTTGTCCAACATTCACTTTTTCTATTTCTGCCTCCTGAATGTGCCTCTGCTGTTCTCGGCTCTTCCCATGGTTGCCTGATTCAGCTTCCTGTGAAATCTTGCCCAGTGAAGGGGAGCTACTGGGTGGAGGCGAGGACATTCTGGGCCATAGTTTGTTTTCATTTCGTTCTTGGGATCCAGCTGCTAGGAGTGGGGCACCGACAGCTGAAGACGCCTACAGTGTTTGGGAGAAAGCCTAGGAAAAAAATACCTAGAGAAACCATAACGTCTCCTGTCTCTCCCTGCCTCCCAGGTCTGTGTATGAAGATCTTGTGGCCAAAGGAGCCATTGTACCTGCCCAGGAAGTGCCACCTCCAACAGTGCCCATGGACTACTCTTGGGCCAGAGTAAGTGCCGTGGGTAGCCGGAGTGGGTGGCAGATTTGGGGGTTGTGTTTGTCTTGAAAACGTGCTCTCTCCAGTCCTAAAACTTGCTATGTATAAAACACAGAGATCGTCTGCCTCTGCTTCCCAAGTGCTGGGACTAGAGGCTTATGCTCCCATGCTTAGCTCTGAGTTGGTGTTTTTTCCAGGCAGGGATCATACTAACTGGCCCTGCCGTCATAGAACTTACTAGACCTGGATGGCCTCCAACTCTGAGATCCTCCAGTCTCTGCCTCCCGAGTGTCAGGATTAAAGGTGTGTGCTACCACACCTGACTGGAATGGTGAATTTTAAGGTGGTTTGACCTCCTGGATACCAGACCCCTTCCAACTGCTTAGAGCAGTCACGCCAAGCTTCTCCAAGGGGATCAGAAACCTCTTGGATTAACTCTTGGGTCCCATGTACTGTATGCTAGAACTGTCCCTGATTTTATTTCTAGGTCTGGTGACAGAATCGGCAACAGAGCCCACATGTTTTCTCTGATGTGGGAAGGAGCCAGCTGTAGGGGCTGACAGCTGTAGGGAGGCTGAGGCAGCAGGAGCAGAAGTTCCTGGTCATCCTGCTGCTTCTTCCTCTTCCTGCTCCCCCTTCTTCCCTCCTCCCTCCTCCTCCTCCTCTTTTTTCCTCTTTCCTTTCCCCCCTCTCTCCTCCATCCTTCTTCCTTTTTTTGGTTTTTCGAGACAGGGACTCTCTGTGTATCCCTGGCTGTCCTGGAACTCACTCTGTAGACCAGGCTGGCCTTGAACTCTCAGAGATCCACCAGCCTTGTCCTGAGTGCTGGAATTAAGGGTGTGTGTGCCCCACACTGCAAGGCTTAGAAAGCTACTTCTAGGACTGGAGAAATGACTCAGCCGTTAAGAACACTGACTGCTCTTCCAGAGGTCCTGAATTCAATTCCCAGCACACATATGGTGGCTCACAATCATCTGTCTTGGGATCTGATGCCCTCTTCTGGTGTGTCTGAAACAGCTACATCATACTCAAATACATAAAATAAGTATATGAATCTTTGAGAGAGAGAAAGGTACTTCTAAGAAATGCTTTCCTAGAACATGCAAAGGGATATATTTAAAATTTTTGTTTAGTTAAAGATTATTATGGGAGATTATCAGAAGATAATTATGATGAGGTGCCATGAATGAACTAAGTTGTCCATGTACTGACATTAATGGAGTCAGACCCATTAAGTTATAGGCACACTGTGGGCAGGCTTGCTAAGCAGTCTTGGTGGTCCTCAAACTTGGGGTGTGGAGCCAGTGACCCACCAGCCTCCGCCTCCAGGGTGTTGACATTAAAGATATACTCTATTGTCCTGGCCTCTACTTCTTCTTTTTTCTTTTCCTTTTTGTTGTTGTTGTTGTTGTTGTTGTTGTTGTTGTTGTTGCTGCTGCTGCTGCTGCTGCTGCTGTTGTTGGTTTGCTTTCTCTGTGTAGCCCTGGCTGTCCTGGGACTCAGAGATCGCCTGCCTCTGCCTCCCAGTGCTAGGGCTGAAAGTGTGCACCTCTATGCCTTGCCATAACACTCTGTCCCTGTGTCTTCTCAGGAACTGGGTTTGATCCGAAAACCTGCCTCCTTCATGACCAGCATCTGTGACGAGCGAGGGCAGGAGCTCATTTATGCGGGCATGCCCATCACTGAGGTCTTCAAGGAAGAGATGGGCATTGGTGGTGTCCTCGGCCTCCTCTGGTTCCAGAGAAGGTGAGGCAGGATGGGCAGGGGTGATAGGGCATTGGGCTCAGAGCCCACTGCCTCCCCTGGACACAGGAGGTGGGGCGGGCAGACTGAGGAGTGTCACCGTCACATGGCCACAGGGCGACAGGTCACTGTAAAGCAAGAGAATGAAAAGGAGCTGTCTTAGGAACTTTTAGAGAAATGGGACAGTGTGGTGACCTCCGGGTCAGCGGGGCATCTGGACAGGTGTGAACTTAGCCAGTGGGGCTGATGGAGCTGCCGCGCAGCCCCAGACGCGCTTATTCCCCTCCGCAGTTCTCTCGTCAGGCTGAGCTGTAGGCGTTTGTGCTTTCCCTCACTCGCTCCCAGGGTTAGTCTGTCCTGAGGCTGATAGCCACACAAGGCCGCAGTGTGTGGTTACGCAGCACTGGAATCTCCATGAGAAAGCCTTGGCTTCTGTACTCTGTCTGCAGAGATGCCGCGGCCTTTCCTGGATAAACAGTGTAGTACATAGGTTTCTCTGTGTGCTTCCACCACACCCTCCATCCCCCAGTCTCCAGACACTGCCCTTGATTATTAGTGAGGAGATTGGACAGCGAGGGCTGGGCCACATCTCCTTTCTGATAGCATGCATGTGGAGATGTAGCTGCAGTTACAGACCAAATCCTATGAGAGAAAGAAACTAATGCTGGTCACCAAAACATCTTTAGCTTTTGTGACTGACGACCACTTTCATCCACTTTTTTTTCCCATCTTTTTGTTTGTTTGTTTGTTTGTTTGTTTTCAAGACAGGGTTCTCTGTAGCTCTGGCTGTCCTGGAACTCACTCTGTAGACCAGGCTGGCCTCGAACTCAGAAATCCGCCTGCCTCTGCCTCCCAAGTGCTGGGATTAAAGGCATGCGCCACCACTGCCCGGCCTTTCCATCATTTTTTGAGGCAGTGCCTCACTATGTAGACCAGGCTAGCCTCAAATCCTGACATCAATCAATCTCTGCTTTCCATGTCCTGGGATTAAAGGCATGTGCCATAGCTCAGCTGACCAAAGTTCATAAACTTTGGGGGTTTTTTGTTTGTTTGTTTTTTGTGGAGACAGTTTTTTTTTAAAGATTTATTTATTATTATATCTGAGTACACTGTAGCTGTCTTCAGACACACCAGAAGAGGGCATCATATCTCATTACCGATGGTCGTAAGCCACCATGTGGTTTCTGGGAATTGAACTCAGGACCTTTGGAAGAACAGTCAGTGCTCTTAATCACTGAGCCATCTCTCCAGCCCAGCTTTTTTGTTTTTTAAGAATCTTTTATTTGGGCCGGGCAGTGGTGGCGCACACCTGTAATCCCAGCACTCTGGGAGGCAGAGGCAGGTGGATTTCTGAGTTTGAGGCTAGCCTGGTGTACAGAGTGAGTTCCAGGACAGCCAGGGCTATACAGAGAAACCCTGTCTCGAAAAAAAAAAACACAAATCCAAAAAACCAAAAAAAAAAAAAAAAAAAATCTTTTATTTGTTTATTTAGTTTTTTTTGTTTTTTTTTGTTTTGTTTTGTTTTGTTTTATTTTGAAGACAGGGTTTCTCTGTGTAGTCTTGGCTGTCCTGGAACTCACTCTGTAGACCAGGCTGGCCTCAAACTCAGAAATCCGCCTGCCTCTGCCTCCCAAGTGCTGGGATTACAGGCGTGTGCCACCACGCCCGGCTTTACTTGTTTATTTTTTTAAGTGCTTGGTGTTTTGCCTGCATGTGTGTCTGTTGTCTGTGTGAGGGTGTCAGATCCCCTGGAACTGAAGTTACAGTCAGTTGTGAGCTGCCATGTGGCTGCTGGGAATTGAACCTGGATTCTCTGGAAGAACAGCCAATGCTCTTAACCACTGAGCCATCTCTCCAGCCCCATATATATGTCTCTCTCTCTCTCTTTTTAAATTTATTTATTTATTATATATAAGTACACTGTAGCTGTCTTCTGACACTCCAGAAGAGGGCATCAAATCTCCTTATGAATGGCTTTGAGCCACCATGTGGTTGCTGGGATTTGAACTCAGGACCTTCAGAAGAGCAGTCAGTGCTCTTAACCACTGAGCCATCTCTCCAGCCCTATATGTCTCTTAAGAGGAGGAAATGTTTGTATGTGTAGCGAAAGTTGCAGTTCACAATGTTTCGTAGCCTCACGACAGAGCCGAGTGTTTCAGGCAGCGCTTGTTGGTGTTGCACAGTGGACAGCATGTGTGCACCACAGTGTGCGTATTACGTTTTCAGAACTGAGGCTGGAGTGAAGACACATGGTGTGATATGGGCAAGCACTGCAGATTCTGTACAGTTTGATTTTGAGTTAACTTTTGATCATTGCACATTCAGAAACCATTTATGGGCTGGAAAGACCGCTAGTGTCATGCTCTGTGTTTAATAACTGCAGCCTTGCCCAGGAATCAAGGAGGGTTTGACTTGGAATTGGCGGTACTATCGGGCTATAGAGGGAAGTATGTCCTTGTCATTGTAGCTCCTGGACTTTGTTCCAACTCTGTGTGCCTTCCTTTAGGTTGCCCAAGTATTCCTGCCAGTTCATTGAGATGTGTCTGATGGTCACAGCTGATCACGGGCCAGCCGTCTCTGGGGCCCACAACACCATCATCTGTGCTCGGGCTGGGAAGGACCTGGTCTCCAGCCTCACCTCAGGGCTGCTCACCATTGTAAGTCTGGCCTTCCTGGGAGGCAACAGCTCTGGCATCGTGCTACCTAAATGCAGCAGGTGCCTAGGAGCCCAGGGTAAAAACCCCGGGCCAGATGCTGCTCAGGGCATCCTGGGATGGTCTGCAGGGCCGGGAAAACCATCACCCTCAGCTCAGCAGTGTGGGTTTGCTTCTCCCTCAGGGAGACCGGTTTGGGGGTGCCTTGGATGCTGCAGCGAAGATGTTCAGTAAAGCCTTCGACAGCGGCATTATTCCCATGGAGTTCGTGAACAAGATGAAGAAGGAAGGGAAGCTCATCATGGGTATCGGCCATCGAGTGAAATCGGTAACGGTGCTCCCGTTCTGAGCATCTACGGGATGAGTGGGGGCAAGAGACTGCCGACTGAACTAGACCGCCTTGGCCTGCAGCCGTGGCATTGCAGTTGAGAGTGCTTGCTGTAACTAACTGCACTTACAGTAACTGTCTGAGGGCACCCAACACCCTCTTCTGGATTCTGGGCACCAGCAAACAGGTGGTGCACACACATGTGGGCAGACAAAACAGACTTTCAAAAAGAGAAGGAAACACTCACACTTTTGGCTCCCGGTATGCGGAGCTTGGGATATATAGACAGATGCCAAAGGCAGGGCGACCCTTTCCCAGTCATGCTATAGATTGATGCCCCCGAGGGTTTTCCCGAGCTTCAGTTTTCCAAACAAACTTGGAGGAAGATCAGGGAGACATGTCAGTTACCGTCTACCAGACTGCACTTCCTGTTCCACAGATCTCAGTGACCTGCAGCAGCCATGCTGTGACTGATGGTCAGCTGTGGCTGTTCTGTCATTCAAGCTAAGCAGCACTGGTATGGGGGTGTGGGGGACTGCAGATGGTCAAAGGCCAATCTGTTGGAGTCTGTTCTTTTCCTTCCTCCATGTGGCTAGAACTCAGGTTGTCAGGCGTGGTGGCAGGTGCCTTAACCCGAGATCCATCCCTGACCCTTTATTCATATTTCATTGGTTAAGGAAAGTCAGACAGTTAAACTTGACATACTTGGTGCGGAGAAGTAGGAATGTTAAGGCAAGCCCAATTGAGATAGACTCATAGGGAAAGACAGTATTTTAAACAGTTAGTGTGGCCCTGTGCAGGATGACAGTCATGTGGATGTCCTGAGACATCTACTACCTTTAGGTCCCCAGTGGTAGGATTTGGGGTATGTCTAAGTCATCTCACTCACCCACTGTGAGCCATGGCGTCTCTTTCTTAGGTACGGTTTCTCCTCTTCCCCTTCTGTCTTTGTTTTGTTTTGTTTGTTGTTGTTGTTGTTGTTTTTGTTTTTTGAGATGGTCTTTCTAAACCTTGGCTGTCCTGGAACTCCTTATGTAGACTAGGCTGGCCTCAAACCCACAGAGGGTCCTCCTGTCTCTACCTCCCAGGTCCTGGAATTAAAAGTGTGCACTATTACATCCAGTTTAGTTCAGGGTTTAGTTGGTTTCAGATGAGAATACTCTGACCCAAAGCAACCTGGGGAAGGATGGTTTATTTCATTTCACAGCTGTTAGGTCAGAGCCCTTCGCTGAGGAAGATCAGGGCAGGGACTCGAGGGAGGAGCTGAAGGAGAGGCCACGGAAGAACACTGGGCTGACTGGCAGTGGCCCAGCAGCTAGCTCTCATATAAATCAAGACCGCCAGGTGGCACCACCTGCTGCAGGCTGGGCCTTCCACATCAGTCATTAATCAAGAACATTTCCCACAGAGTGGCCTACAGACCATTCTAATAGAGGCGTTTTCTCACTGAAGGTTTCTCTTCCCAAGTAACCCTAGCTTATTGACAAAAACCAGACCAAACAGCCAGGTCAGGGGAGTCTCTAAACAGATGGCTAACTTCATCTGTCACGGTTCTGGATTTTTCCCTAAGGTATTTGGGTGTGCACTCATTGCTGCCCTATTCCCAGCACGTGCAGAACTTTTTTTGTAGCTTGACTGGATGACAGAACTAGTCCTCAGCCTGGCTGTGGGCAGAACATTAAACAGGGTAGAGAATGGCTGAATCCCGCCCCTTCTGGCTAACACCACAGATTCTAGTTAACTTTCTAACCATTGGGGGGAGCGGGGAGGGGAGGCTCAGTTCCTTTCTTATAATAAAAGAGACCACTATAGAGGTTGTCTTGAGGCCCGAATGAGACAAAGGGGGTCATGAAAACCCCTTCCAGCTCTCAGTGTTATCCTGAGGAGTGCTATGAGGAATTGTGTGCATAGGTTGGGTCCCCGTGGTGGCTCTGGGATAAGACGGGTACAGGTCTGTCCACTTGTCCCACAAGCATATCCCTTGACTGCTGTTTCTGAGGGAGTATTTCTGTATCTCGGTCTTTTTTAGATAAACAACCCAGACATGCGAGTGCAGATCCTCAAAGACTTTGTCAAACAGCACTTCCCCGCCACCCCGCTGCTTGATTATGCACTGGAAGTGGAGAAGATTACCACCTCAAAGGTAAGAAAGCGAGGGATTTGTGTCCATCTCCTCTCCCCCACCCCACGCCACCCCTCCCTCTCTCCCATTTTGGGATGGATTTCTTCGTTTCGGAGGCTTTTGTTTTGTTCCGTATAGGCTGGCTGTGGAACCACCGTGTAGTAGACAGTGCTGTCTGTCTCCTACACCCTGCCCAGAGAACATTTTTAAATGGGGTCAAAGTTCATAGTCATAATGTTAGCAGTTTCCCATTACTATGACAAACACCTGGCGGGTCACGGGGAGGGTCTTGTGTTGTCTTCTAGCGGTCCCAGGCTGGAGTGGCAGGCGAGGGCTGGCAGGACAGAGTGACAGGAGAGAGTGGCGCACTCGTCCCAGCGAGCTTTCTCCTTCTGATCCACTTGAGCTCCGAGCTTGTGAGAAGGCGCTTCCCACAGGCATTACGGGTCTCCCCTTATTGAATCCTCTCTGGAAAGTTCTCACAGACAAACCCAGATATGAGACTCCCAGGAGCTCCTCAGTCCAATGAAGTTATTTATCTGTTAGTGGTGATTTTATAAATGTTTAAATGGGGAGCAAAGCTGACACGACACTGAGGCAGGAGAGACTTGGAATACGCATCACAATGCCATGTCTGGATTGCAGCCGGACACGGGGGTGTTAGAAATGAAGATAATCTTTACAGACTGTACAAAGAACATTATGCCTACAAGTCACCATAGTAAGAGTTAACTAACAGTAAAGAGATCAGGAAAAAATTGAGAAATGATAAAACTTTTTTTTTCTTTTTGACTTCTCAGAAGCCAAATCTTATCCTGAATGTGGACGGCTTCATCGGCGCTGCGTTTGTGGACATGCTCAGGAACTGTGGCTCCTTCACCCGGTGAGTGTCACGGCCTCCGCGCCAGCATTAGCTGATTTTTTTTTCTGTTTCCTCCCATTCATGATGGGACTTAGCAAGTGTATCGAGGTATAGGAGAAGACTAAAAGATGCCTCCGGCCCTGCCACCCACAGCACCCCACCCACCTGTCCACTTTGGAACTACAGAACTGCTCTCTGGGGGGAAGTAGTGCTGTCTCTTTAAGAAGATGGTCATGTGATTCATTTTAAAAAGTGCTGGTTGTTTGTGTGTTTCAGGGAGGAAGCTGATGAATATGTTGACATCGGAGCCCTCAATGGTATCTTTGTGCTAGGAAGGAGTATGGGCTTCATTGGTGAGCTGCCTGTTGTTTTACGGGTTTCTGGCTATAGTTCTTGCCCTGTATGTGTGAGCCCCTACAACAGATGCCAGAGTCTTCACCTTCAATCTTTTGTTTTTAATTGTTGTTTGGGTGGTGGCACATGGAGGTCTACATAGTCATTCTTAGTCCTTATTTAACTTTTCTTCTTAGCTTTATCTATTTTCCTATTAATACTGGGAATAGTTTCCATTACTAGCTAAGAAAAGTAGATTTAATCTAACAGTTCCCGTTTTACCAAGTCTGACTGATCTACCTATGAAGTGAATCTGGAATTCCTTCTTTTTTTTTTTTTTTTAAAGATTTATTTTTATTTTATGTATGTGAGTACACTGTAGCTATACAGATGGTTGTGAGCCACCACGTGGTTGCTGGGATTTGAACTTAGGGCCTTCGGAAGAGCAGTCAGTGCTCTTCTCGGCTGAGCCATCTCTCCAGCCCCTGGAATTCCTGACCAGTGTTGGTATATGCTTTGTGCATGAGTGTGTGTGTGTGTGTGTGTGTGTGTGTGTGTGTGAGAGAGAGAGAGAGAGAGAGAGACAGAGACAGAGAGAGAGAGAGAGCGAGAGAGAGAGAGAGAGAGAGAGAGAGAGAGAGAGAGAGAGCATGTGTGTAGTATTTTATGGTTTTGTTATCTGCCCCCCGCTCTACCCTCCCATGCCCAATGCTGTGGGTTAACTCCTGAGAGGGTCTCATGCCTGCTAAGTAAACACCCACCACAGAGCTACAGCCTCAACCCCGTGTCTATATTTTGTATGTCAGGAAGAGTTCCCTCCCATTTTCTACCCTTCACCATGCTTTTGAAACTAATAACAGACACATTGATTCCATTTTAGGGCACTATCTTGACCAGAAGAGGCTGAAGCAAGGGCTGTATCGTCACCCATGGGATGATATTTCGTATGTCCTTCCGGAACACATGAGCATGTAACTGAGCCAGGAACCCTACTGTAGTAAAACGAAGACAAAAACTCCCTCCTCGACAGTATAGCGGACAGACAGGTGGAAGCAGAGTCCATTATAGGCTGGGCCTGGAACGGAAATAGCCATTGATGTGCAGGCATGGAAGGCCAACACCCACAGGCCCATTCAGTCCACACGAAGAAGCCTAGTATTTTTTTTATATATATATATATAATCTCTATATATAAGCATAGAAATTTAAAACCAAGCCAATACTTGTGACATTTGCTCTGCTACCTGCTGTATCTATGGTATGGAAGAGTCGAAGCAAGCACTATCAGAATAGTAGTGTTCTAGGGCCTTCTGATGTTGCTTTCTTTTTTTAATTAGTTAAAAAATGCATTTTTCCTCTAGAGGAAGGAAATGCACCTTTTAAGACTTCAGGATACTGTCTGTCGTCTGTCTGTCTGTCTGTCGGCTTGCGGTCTGCTAGACCGCTTCCCACTCAGCTTCACACAACATGAAGAACGCTGTATTAATCTGATTTTTAAGGATCTTTTTTTTTTTCTATGTTATGTGTTAAGGGTTTATTTAGTATCCCACTGAAATGTTCTGTGTTACAGACCAGTGTCTACTTATGTCAAGGGGAGGAGGGACGGGACCATTGTAACCTTAGCCACTGTCACACATGTGGTGTAGTAACTTAAATGTAAAGTTGTAACATACAAGTGTTTAAAATGGAAATGCAAAGCAAAAAGCTGTGAAATGTCTTCTGTCTTGTGTCCTCTGTGTTCATGCAGCTGACTTGTCTGTTACTGAAGTGTGGGTCCAAAGACTCACAGCTGTTCTGCATCTGTAACCCACAAAGATTCTGGGCAGCTGCCACCTCAGTCTCTTCTCTGTATTATCATGTTTGGTTTAAATAATAAACTAGATAGTACCAATGGTGTGGTGCTGTTCTGTGTCCTCTGCTTTTGAGACAAAGCTGTCCTGGAACTGGTAAACCAGGCAGGCCTCTGCTGGGATTAAAGCCATGCACCACTATGCCCAGCTCTTGGCTTTAGCATTTTAAATTCTGCCTTTGCCTCTTGAAAAGAAAGATAATGAAAACACCAGTATTGCCCCCTACCCCTCAAAGGATATAAAACCCCTAAAATTTAGGCTTGGTGGCACCTTTAATTCCAGCACTTGGAAGGCAGGAGCAGGTAGATCAGAGTTCAAGGCCAGCCTAATGTATGTGGAACCGTCTAGGTTTTAAGACATAGTTAATTTGTCTTCAAATATAGAAAAGGCTGATCCAGAGAGGCTGCTTGGTGGTTAAGAGCATTTGTTGCTCATCTGGATTCCTGAGTTTAGTTCCCAGAACCACAGTGGGTTGCCCACAATCATCTGTAACTCCAGCTGCGCGGGGGTTCCTACACCTGTGGCCTCCGAGGACACCTCGTGTGCATACCTATGTGTAGACACCTACACATAATTAAAGGAATTAAAAAAAAAAACTTCCAAAAGAAAAGAAAAAGCTATTAAGACACTAGCTTATGAAAAATCTACTTCTATTCTGCCCTTGCTGTTGGTATCAGGATCGGCTTCAAACCCAGTGACATCATACCTAAGCAACAGCAACCTGCACACCTATTGCCAAGGCAACCACCACCTTATTCCCAGAATCCACTTGGCTTACCCCCGCCCCCTTACCTGTGGCTACATCACTATCCAAATAAAAGGAAGACCCCTCTGATCTTTCCTCTCTCCCTCTTCCCCCTTTCTCCTTCGCCGCCACCTTTGCCCTTTTCTCTCCTACAATAAACCTCCCGTGGAATTGTTTGGCCTGGTTGGTCTGTCTGGAGCGGAGCCATGCTTCTAACACAACACTTTTCCCCTCAATGAACGGTACCCATAGCTCTAGCTATTACTCAAGCCAAATGCTGGAGAGTCGTACTGGTCTTGAAATCCCCCCACACACAAAAAAACCTCACCATAAAATAAATAAATGTAATTTTTAATAATATATTTGGGGGGGTTCGAGACAGGGTTTCTCTGTATAGCCTTGGCTGTCCTGGAACTCACTCTGTAGACCAGGCTAGCCTCGAACTCAGAAATCTGCCTGCCTCTGCCTCCCAAGTGCTGGGATTAAAGGCGTGCACCACCACCGCCCAGCTAATAATATATTTTTAAAGATTTATTTAATGTATATCATAAAGTGAAGCTGTCTTAGGATGCACCAGAAGAAGGCGTCGGATCCCACTGCAGATGGTTGTGAGCCACCATGTGGTTGGCTGGGAATTGGACTCAGGACCTTTGGAAAATCAGTCAGTGCTCTTAACCGCTTAGCCATCTCTCCAGCCCTAAATGTAATTTTTGAGGTCTATTTATTGGTGCTGGGGTGATTAAACTGCCATGGTTTCCTACATGGCTCATGTTAAACTGGGAGTTCTTAGGAACATTTTAATAATCCCAAGACCCAGGCGAAGGATCGAGTTCAAGGGCATCCTTAATGATACAGCAAGTTTGTGGCTACATGAGAGACACTTGCAAAAATAAACAAATAGTTTATATTGTTACCTTTTTTTTTTTTTTTTTCTTTTTTGAGACAGGGTTTCTCTGTATAGCCCTGGCTGTCCTGAAACTCACTCTGTAGACCAAGATGGTCTTGAACTCAGATCCACCTGCCTCTGCCTCCCAAGTGCTGGGATTAAAGGCATTTGCTACCACTGCCCAGCTATATTATTACCTTTAACAAAAAACTTTAATTTTCTTTATACTGCCCCCCTCCTGGATTGGAGAGATAGTTTAGCAGTTAGGAGTGCTAGCTGCTCTCTCAGAGGACCAGTTCGGCTGTTGGCTCCCAACACACTTATCAGATGGGTTTTTAACTCCAGCTCCTGGGGATCCAACATCTGTCTTCTCAGACACTTTGATAAGAATAAAAATAAAAAATACTTTCCAAAGTCAATCATTTTGTGTTTCGAGACAGGGTTTCTCTGTATATTCCTGGCTATCCTGGAACTCACTGAGACCAGGTCCTCGAACTCAGGGAAATTAACCTGTTTTCTGCCTCTGCCTCCCAAGTGCTGGGATTAGCACAGGCCAGCAGAGCCAGAGGCAAGGTGGATCTCGGTGAGTTCCAGGTTATCCCGGTCTACAGAGCACGTTCAAATACAAACAAACAAAAACTGTGTGTACGTGTGATGGTGAGGATCATTCCAAAGCAACTTAAAGTAGAGAAAACTCAACAAAACAAGCACAGGCGGCAACCATCATGGAGGAGAAAAGGTGGACCTGCGAGAACTGCGCTTACCTCGCTAGAGGGCGTACGCATGGCGGAAGTGCGCAGGCGCGGCTCCGCCCCGCGCGCACTATTTAATCCCAGAATGCCTCTGTGTCGCACCAGAGTTGCCGCACCGTTCGGAAGCTGAAGGGGCCGGTACGGCGGCGTCAAGATGGCGGCGGCTGTGGCAGCGGCAGCGGCCGCTGCGGCCGCGGCTGCATCTTTTCAAGTGCTGGAGATGGAGAGCATGGAGACTGCCGTCGCCGGTTCCGCGAGCCTGGCCGCCGAGGTCCGAGGCAGTGGCACGGTAGACTTCGTGACCGGGGCCGGGATCTCCACCCTTGTCGACACGGGCGGGGGCGATCCGGGCCCAGAGGCCGAGGACTTCGAGTGCAGCACTCACTGCTCCGAGTTGTCCTGGCGGCAGAACGAGCAGCGGCGTCAAGGCCTGTTCTGCGACATCACCCTGTGCTTCGGCGGGGCCGGAGGTCGCGAGTTCCGTGCCCACCGCTCGGTGCTGGCCGCTGCCACCGAGTACTTCACCCCCTTACTTTCGGGCCAGTTTTCGGAATCGCGCTCGGGCCGGGTGGAGATGCGCAAGTGGAGCTCAGAGCCGGGACCCGAACCTGACACAGTGGAAGCCGTTATCGAGTACATGTACACCGGGCGCATCCGAGTGAGCACCGGCAGCGTGCACGAGGTGCTGGAGCTGGCCGACAGGTAAGACGACGGTGGGCGAGCGAGGGTTGGGGGGCCGTGTCTGTGGTGCCAGCTCCCTCGTTATACCCACGGCAGGACAGCCACCGCGCCCGGCCCTGAGGATGCTCCTGCGAGTCTAGATTGTGCGCATTGCACCCGGGAGCGCAGATTTTAGGTTGTAGGGACAAAGGCGACGAAGAAGAACGGTGGGTAGTGTTCGACTCCTGTGATGATGACATTTAAAAACGGTGAAAGGAAATGACAGTTAAACCAGCCTCCCAATGGCAAGAGAAATTGGCCGTACAAAAGGGAATGGGTGCACATTACAGGCTTCCCAAAGGCCTCAGTCGGGATCCAGGTTGGCTTAGAGAAAGGACTTTAAAAGAAAAGCCAGCGAGTCTGGATATGCTGGGTTAAAGACTGGAGGGTGTGAGAGGAATGTTTGGATTTTATTGAGTGTGAGATGGTCTGATTTAAATATTTAAATATGAAATATTTAAATTTCAAAAGTGAAAAATGGATTGTGGAAAATGGGTTGTAGGGAGCCAGAAAAGACTCCCCAGAGGTTGGTTTGGAGGCAGGTGGGGATGGTAGTACTGTTACAAAGCCTTTAACACATACCTCCTTGAGCACTAGACACTGACCTCGTTAAAGTGCTGGGGGGGGGTGTATATCCAGCAGTGATCAAAACATGTGAAAATCCTTTTCCTTACCAAACTGTCCTGATGTTTAGCTGCGACTATATAACACGTCGAATAATTATTACAGCTGTGATGCAGAATGAGGTGTGGGGCTGTGCGTAGGCCCTAATGGAGAGGATTTTTGGTTTTTTGGTTTTTTGGTTTTTGTTTTTGTTTTTTCTTTGTTTTGAGACAGGTTCTCACTATGTAATGCTGGCTGTCCTGGAACTCATTCTGTAGACCAGGCTGAAAGGAACTGTTTTTAAATTGGACGCATAAAGAATGTTCAGAAGTCATAGCAAAGGCATCTAGGTGGCAAGGTAGTGTGCTTCAGGTAGAGAGAAAACAGCCTGGGTTATCTATAGCTGGGTGCAGGGAGGCAGGATGAAGGAAGCACAAGCCTCAGTGTGGTGGTGAGGATGGATGGATCCCTTGGGGCAGGGATGCTCACCCTTCCTAATGCTGCAACCCTTTAATACAGTTCCTCATGTTGTAGTGACCCCCAAACCATAAGATAATTTACTTCCTAGTTCGTAACTAATTTTGCTCCTGTGAATATCTGATATGCAGGCAATCTGATATTTGACCCCTGTGAAAGGGTTGCTTGATCCCCCAAAGGGGTCACAACCTACATGTTAAGAACCTTTGCCTTAAGGCCTTATGGGTGAAAGAAGCCAATTTTTTTTTTTAAATGATTTTTCCAGACAGGGTTTCTCTGTGTAGCCCTGGCTGTCCTGGAACTCACTCTGTAGACCAGGCTGGCCTCAAACTCAGAAATCTGCCTGCCTCTGCCTACCAAGTGCTGGGATTAAAGGCGGATGTCACTACTGCCCGTCAAAGCCTACCTTTTTAAAATTAGAAGGCATTGAGAATAATTGTTTTGCTTGATAAATTCTGTATCAAAAAAATGGTTGGACAGGATGCAAGACAAGAGCTGTAGCAGAGACTAGGTCATTGCAATAGTGGTGGAGGTTTGGATTGAAGAAGGAAGGTGATGTCATTTGTGTGTGTATGCTTTGGGATTTATTTTATGTATATGGGTGTTTTACCTGGGTGTATATATGCACAATATCAGTGTTTGGTGCCTAAGGAGGTCAGAAAGAGGGCATGTGGGTGCTGGAAATTAAGCCTGGGTTCTCTAGAACAGCCAGTGCTTTTAACTGCTGAGCCATTTCTGCAGGCCATCTGTGTTTTGTAATAGAGGAGATGAATGAATTACTGGTGGGTTTGACACAGGAGTAAGGGAAAAAAATGCTTTTTTTTTTTTTTTTTTTTCAGAGACATGGATTTTTTTGTGTAGTTCTTGGCTGTTCTAGAACTAGCCCTGTATTTCAGGCTACAATTCAGATCCACCTGCCTCTTTCCCCCAAGTGCTGGGATTAAAGGTCTGTGCCATTACTGCCTAGCCAGCCAGAAAAAGAATGTTTTTTTTAACCCAAGCAATTGGAAAGATTGGGTTATTATTACAGTGTGGAAAAATGTTGGGCATTTTTCCCTTGGGAAGCAGAGACAAGCAAATCTTTGAGTTTTAGTCTAGCCTGGTCTACATATCCAGCTTAGCTGGATCTTGGGACCAAGGCTGGAGATCTTGTCCCACCTCTTTATTATTTCAAAAGAGATGTGGAAAAAACAGGGCCTCAGAGATGGCCCAGATGTGGAAAACATTCCTGCACTGCAGGCATGAGGGCATGGTGTAGCCCAGCCTTGGGGAAGAGAGCAGAAACAGGCTGATTTCAGTCTGGCACAGTAGGTGAAGTTCAGAGAAAGACCTTGTCTGGAAAAGTAAGGTTGGGGGTTGGACTAACAGCCCAGTGCTTAAGAGCACTTATTTCTCTTACAGAGGACTGAGGTTGGTTCGGTTCCCAGCCCCAATCTTGTGGCTCACAACTATCTGTACCTACTATTTCAGTGGATTTGATGTCTTCTGACTGTCAAGAGCATCAGACACACATGGTACATAAATAAATATACATGTAAGGAAAATACTCATACACATAAAATCTTTAAAAAAAAAAAAATCCAAAAGGGTAGAGATTGATCGAGGAAAGGCATCTGTTGTCAAAGCCTCGTGCCTACATTCATACTCAAACACACAAAAGATGTGGAAAATAAAGAGCAGATATGAGAGGAAGGTCAGTGGGCATGGTCAGGATGGCTGGGTAAGCTTCAGATTGAAGGACATTGGATCTGCAGTTAAGCTGTGAAAGAAATCACAAGGAGAAACAATGTAACAAAAAAGGATATTTCCAGGAGCTGGACAGCTGGCTGAGCCAGAGTGGCTGCTCTTCCAGAGGGCCTATGTTCAATTCCTAGAACCTACATGGCGGTTCACAGCCATCTGTAACACTACTTTGGGGGTTCAACTCCTTCTGATGTTGGCAGTAGGCACATACATAAATGCAGGCAAAACACTAAAACATAAATATATTTTTAGAATAGGGATATTTCCAAACACTGAGATTAATATCTTTATACTAGAAAAAGAGCCAAAGACAGTGACACATTACTGTAACCCCAACTCTTAGGAGGCTGAGCCAGGAGGAACAGGAGTTCTAGACCTACATAGGTTACACATAAGATTCCTGTCTTAAAAATAAAAAGAGAGCACCAGGTGGTGGTGGCGCACGCCTTTAATCCCAGCACTTGGGAGGCAGAGGCAGGGGGATTTCTGAGTTCGAGGCCAGCCTGGTCTACAGAGTAAGTTCCAGGACAGCCAGGACTACACAGAGAAACCCTGTCTCGAAAAAAACAAAAAGGAAAAAAAAAAAAAAAGAGAGAGAGAGAGAGAGAGAGAGAGAGAGAGCTGGTTGCAGTGGAGGCTCAACACACACCTTTAATCCCAGCACTCTGGATGCAGAGGCAGGTGGATCTTTGTGTTGTAGGCAGCCTGGACTACAGAGTGGATTCCAGGACAGCCAAGGGCTATATAGTAAGATCTTGTCTCAAACAAACAAAAAATTGGAAGCAAAACTTTTATCCCAGTGCTTAGGAAGCAGGGTCAGTTGGATCTGATTTCAAGGACAGGCAGAGCTACATAGGAGATCCAGTCTCAAAGCCAAAAAAGGGGGGGAGGGGTAGGCATTAGATGGAGAGATAAATACAAATTGGGGAAAACTAGCATATAATTTATAATTAAAGCCACATAATAGATTAAGTAACTTAAGAGTACACATTAAAAATGAATAAGAGGAAAGGGGGCAGGTAGGGGAGTCTCTACCCATTAAAGAATCCAGCAGAGTGAACTGAGCTGATACCATGGAAGGCCTGAAAAGGGGGTGGGGTCTACTGTCAAGTGACCAATCATTAAAGGATTAAAGGTTGGTGATGACATTATTGAGTTAAGTATTTTCATTAAAAAGGATTGGGTTTGAGGTAGAGTGCCTACTTAGTTAACTCTAAAATAGGAGGGGTAGACCATGTTTTTGTGCTGAAGAAAATGATTCTGTGGGAGAGGAGAAACTAATACTGTAAGAGCAGAGGAATGTGTTGCAAGATATTTCCTATCCATTCACGTTGAGGCAGGGAGAGGCCAGTGATTGGAGGGGAGAGAGGAGGAGGAGCTAAGGGAAGTGAGGGGTGGAGAGGGAGAGAGGGAAAGGGCTTGGTGGACCAGACGAGCAGGGCAGAGGAGGGCAAGTATATCCAGGTGGCTTCAGATGTGTTTCTGGTGTTGGAGAGGTTAGGAATATTGGGATAAGATTTATCATTGTAGCCGGGAGTGGCGGCGCACACCTGTAATCCCAGCACTTGGGAGGCAGAGGCAGGCAGATTTCTGAGTTCGAAGCCAGCCTGGTCTACAGAGTGAGTTCCAGGACAGCCAGGACTACACAGAGAAACCCTGTCTCGAAAAACCAAAAAAAAAAAAAAAAAAAAAAAGATTTATCATTGTAAATTGGCATTATGTAATTGGGAGTTTAATATACATATATTTGGTTAACTATTCAAGTTTAAGAGTCATGCTTTACTGGATGCTTGGAAGGAGTGGTGCAGAGGCCTGGCAAGGTGGTACTCTTTTTTTTTTTTTTTTTTTTTTTTTTTTTTTTTTTGAGACAGGGTTTCTCTGTATAGCCTTGGCTGTCCTGGAACTCACTCTGTACACCAGGCTGGCTTTGGACTCAGAAATCTGCCTGCCTCTGCCTCCCAGAGTGCTGGGATTACAGGCAAGCGCCACCACCGCCCAGCTAAGGCGGTACTCTTTATAATTAATTATCCACTACAGGAATGGACACAAGAAGTTTTTAAATCAAGGTAGGTCAGACTCCATATTACAGTAAGAGATTGAGTGATGCACACCTGTGTCCAGCACTTCGCAGGAGATCTAGTCCAGTCTGGACTAAATAGTCCAGAGACCCTTTCTCAAAGAATGATAAGGACTGAATCTGGGCAGTGGTGGTGTTGATTGTTTAATCTCACCGCTTATGACCCAGCAAGAGGTAGTCTTGAGTTCCAGGCCAGCCAAAGCTACATAGAGATCCTGTCTCAAAACCATGGGTGGAACTGGGAAAGAAAATATAGTGTAGAGCCGGGCAGTGGTGGCACATGCCTTTAATCCCAGCACTTGGGAGGCAGAGGCAGGTGGATTTCTGAGTTCGAGGCTAGTCTGGTCTACAGAGTGAGTTCCAGGACAGCCAGGACTACACAGAGAAACCCTGTCTCGAATAAACAAACAAAAAAACAAAAAACAAAAAAAAAAAAGAAAGAAAGAAAGAAAAAGAAAGAAAATATAGTGTAGAACTGTAGGCTGATTGGTTGGTGGAAAGACAAAACCCCTACCCACCTGATTGTTTCTTTTCTCAAAGTACAAGACTGGGTCCTCAGGATTGGATGGGAGAATGAAATTGAAAAGAAGAGCTATTGCTTTTGTGTTTGTCTGTGGGTTTTTTTGTTTTGTTTTGTTTTTTGGAGTTAGTCCTTTTTGAGGAGCAAGGAAAGGAGATACTATTTCAGGCAGTTTACTTAAAACTAACTTGACTGGGGTACTAGTACATGCCTTTAATCTTTACACGAGGAAAGGAAAGACAGGCTATCTGAGTTCAAGGCTAGCTAGGACTACACACAGCTTGTCTCAATTGTATATGTGTATATATATAATATTCTCCATCTCTCACAGGCTCCATTCTTTTTTTTAATTATTTGTTTATTTTGTGTATGTAAGTACACTGTAGCTGTCTTCAGACACACAGCTAGACAGAAGAGGATGTCAGACCCCATTACAGATGGTTGTGAGCCACCATGTGGTTGCTGGGATTTGAACTCAGGACCTCTGGAAGAGCAGTCGGTGCTCTTAACCGCTGAGCCATCTCTCCAGCCCCCACAGGCTCCATTCTAAGTGCCCTGTAATGATTGAACTTAATCTAGTGATCTCTCAGAGGCAGGATCATTTGTCTCTGCCTGCATGTACGCCTCTGATCTAGCTCTGCATGGCACTTGGATTAGAAATAATAGGGTGGCCGGACGGTGGTGGCGCACGCCTTTAATCCCAGCACTTGGGAGGCAGAGGCAGGCGGATTTCTGAGTTCGAGGCCAGCCTGGTCTACAGAGTGAGTTCCAGGACAGCCAGAGCTACACAGAGAAACCCTGTCTCGAAAAACCAAAAAAAAAAAAAAAAAAAAAGAAAAAGAAAAAAGAAAAAAAAGAAATAATAGGGTGAGCAGTCTCTTGGCTCAGCATTGTAATCTCACCTACTCAAGAGGCTGAGGCAGAAGGATCACAGGTTAGAGGCCAACCTGGGCAACTTAGATCCTGCCACACACACAAAAAAAAAAGAAGGTGAGAGAGAGGGGTTGTGTAGTAGAGCACCAGCCTACCATGCATGAGGCCCTGAGTCGAATCCTGTCTTAGTTAGTGTTCCCATTGCTGTGAAGAGACGCCATGACCAAGGTAACTCTTATAAAGGCAAACATTTAATTGGGGCTGGCTTACAGGTTCGCAGGTTCAGTCTGTTATCATCATTGCAGGAATCATTGCAGCATGCAGGCAGACATGGTGCTGAAGAAGAAGCTGAGAGTTCTGCATCTTTATTTAAAGGCAAACAGAAGACTGACATCTTCAAGCAATCAGGAAGAGGCCTCTCGACCCTGGTCAGAATCTGAGCATAGGACCTCAAAGCCCACCTCCATAGTGATACCCTTCCTCCAACAAGCCCACCCCTCTTAATAGTGCTACTTTTCATGGGCCAAGCATATTCAACCAACCACAAATCCCCATTAACATGATAAGTAAATGTAAATATTATATACCCAGCACAGTGCTTCTCACACAACAATGCCTAGTGTGTGAGAACTATTGTTTTTATAGAGTAATGTTTCCCAAAACCTGCCTTAAGGGAATATGCTTCAGAATTATCTGCTAAATAGAGGCAGCCTGGGAATCAGGTGGTCCTGTCACCCAGACTTGTCTGGGGTACTATACTCTAGAGCCTAGAAACTTCACTTACCACTCTTTGTCTTTGTTTTATCTCTTAAGGTAGCAATGTTTCTTCAAGAGGGTTAAGAGAAGCCAGGCGTGGTGGCGCATGCCTGTAATCCCAGCACTTGGGAGGCAGAGGCAGGTGGATTTCTTGAGTTTGAGGCCAGCTTGGTCTACAGAGTGAGTTCCAGGACAGCCAGGACTACACAGAGAAACCCTGTCTCGAAAAAACAAAAAACAAAAAACAAAAAAAAAAAAGAGGGTTAAGAGAGCTTAGCTTATCTGTATTTGTAGTTAAGTAGTTATTAAGCACAGTAACCATAATAAACCATTATTGAATAGAAATGGGCCTGTGATCATGATGAATGATGGAAATGATGTCATCATGATGACATCATTCTTAGATTGTTTAAGGTTCTTCTCAATTAAAGAGTCTTTCTCTTTTTTTTTTACCATAGTCTCAAATTGACCACCCTTGGGCTAAGTACTACCAGATTTATGATTTGGACCAACACTGTGTTGTGTTTTATTTTATCTTAAGTGATTTAGGTGGATGGGCAATGTTTTATTAGTAGCATCAAACCACTTGACCCCAGAGAATGGCACTATTAGGAGGTGTGACCTTGTTGGAGGAACTGTCTCACTGTAAGGGTCCGCTTTGAGACCCTCCCTCTAGCTGCTTGGGAGCCAGTCTTCTGGCTGCTTTCCGATTGATTAAGATATAGAACTCTCAGTTACTTCTCCAGCACCATGTCTGCCAGCACTCAGCCATTGATAATGGATTGAACTTCTGAACCTGTAAGCCAGCTCTAATTAAATGTTGTCTTTTATAAGAGTTGCCTTGGTCATGGTGTCTCTTTACAACAATAAAACCCTAACTAAGACACCTGCACATACTTTTTGTTGTGTGTCTGTTTTGTTTCATGGCTTCAGATATTTGAGTTTATCTTGTCTTTTTTTGTTTGGTTGGTTTGGTTCGGTTCGGTTCGGTTTGGTTTGGTTTGGTTTTGGTTTTTTTTTCCGAGACAGGGTTTTTCTGTGTAGTCCTGGCTGTCCTAGAACTCACTCTGTAGACCAGGCTGGCCTTGAACTCAGAAATCCGCCTGCCTCTGCCTCCCAAGTGCTGGGACTACAGATGTGCGCCACCACGCCCAGTTTCTCTTGTCTTTTTTTTTTTTTTTTTTTTTTTTTTGGTTTTTCGAGACAGGGTTTCTCTGTGTAGCCCTGGCTGTCCTGGAACTCACTCTGTAGACCAGGCTGGCCTCGAACTCAAAAATCCACCTGCCTCTGCCTCCCAAGTGCTGGGATTACAGGCGTGTGCCACCATGCCCGGCTTCTTGTCTTTTTTTTTTTTTTAATGATAGCCAGCCTTGGGTAAAGCCCCTTAAAAGATCCTGCCTCCTGTGGTTGCATCTTCATAAAAAGATGAAGAGACAAAAAACTTATGACACAGAAGGCTTCTTTCTGTTATCTGACCAAACAGACAGAGTCTCTAGGAAGTTAGTTCCTACCTGCCTCTGGTTTAGACTGTATGGTCATACTAGATTAAAGCCTCTTCACCAAGACCCAAGACTCAATTAAGAAAAACACAACTGGGAGTGATGGTGCATGCCTGAACTGTCTCCCAAAAAAAAAAAAAAAAAAAAAAAAAAGCAAATAAATAAGAGATTCAATGAATGACTGCAAAGGGATTAGAAAAGATGTCAGGAATGCATTTGAATTGACATTTGTCTTTGTTTTATGTGTGAGAGTATATTCTTGTGAATGCAGATGCCCAAGAATTCCAGAAGAGAGTGTTTGACTCTTCCCAGTTGAAGTTAGGCAGCTGTGAGAAACTCAGTATGGGTGCTAGGAACCAAACTCAGGTCCTCATTTGCCATCTTCTGGCTTCCAAGGGTACCAACATGTATGTGGTACACAGACATACTTGCAGACAAAATACCTATACATAGACAGTAGAATCCAGGCAGAGTGGCACTTTTTTTTTGTTTGTTTGGTTTTTGGGTTTTTTGGTTTTTGTTGTTTTTTGTTTTTTGTTGTTTTTTCGAGACAGGGTTTCTCTCTGTAGTTCGGGCTGTCCTGGAACTCACTTTGTAGACCAGGATGGCCTTGAACTCAGAAATCCACCTGCCTTTGCCTCCCAAGTGCTGAGATTACAGGCGTGCGCCACCACGCCGGGTTTGTGGCACATTTAATCCCAGCACTCAGGAGGCAGAGAAAGAAAGATGGATCTGTGTTCCAGGACAGGCAGAATTAGTGAGACCCTGTCTTTAAAAAATAAAAAAGGTGAGCCGGGCGTGGTGGCGCACGCCTATAATCCCAGCATTTGGGAGGCAGAGGCAGGCGGATTTCTGAGTTCGAGGCCAGCCTGGTCTACAGAGTGAGTTCCAGGACAGCCAGGGCTACACAGAGAAACCCTGTCTCGAAAAAACAAAACAAAAAATAAATAAATAAATAAATAAAAATAAAAGATCATTAGAACTACTACTAAGCTACCCCTCCAGCCCCCTTTTCTCATTTTCTAAAATTTTGAAATAGGGTCTCACTATTTCCCCAGGTAGGCCTTTACCCTGTGATTCTCCTGTCTCAGTCTCCTGAGTATTAGGATTATAGGCTTATGCCTGTAAATGTATTATTGTGTGTCTATGACATATGAGTGCCACAGTGCACATCTGGAGGTAAGAGGAAAATTTTGTGGAGTTTCCCTTCCATCTCAACATGGGCTCTAGGGATGGAACTCCAGTCTCTAGGCTTTCTCTGGCAAGTGCCTTTACCCACTGAGCCATCTGCACAGTGAGACCTATTTCAAACCCTTCCTCCTAAAAAATACCTTCTAGCATACTGTTTGCTAATTTGCAAGGGGTGGGGTGTAGTCTTTTTCCAGGCTTGTGTTTATAAGATCAATCCTACCATTTTAATTTGTATAATTCAGGTACACATACTAAATAAAATAAATATTCCAAAATCATTCTTTTCTCTTTTTTTCTTGATTCTAGATTCTTACTAATTCGTTTAAAAGAATTCTGTGGAGAATTTCTCAAGAAAAAACTTCATCTCTCAAATTGTGTGGCCATTCATAGCTTAGCCCACATGTATACCCTGAGCCAGCTTGCTCTGAAAGCTGCAGATATGATACGGAGAAATTTCTATAAAGTCATTCAGGACGAGGAATTTTATACTTTACCTTTCCATCTCATTCGGGACTGGCTTTCGGACTTGGAAATTACTGTGGATTCTGAAGAGGTTCTTTTTGAAACAGTTTTGAAATGGGTTCAGAGAAATGCCGAAGAGAGAGAGAGATACTTTGAAGAACTTTTTAAATTGCTCAGATTGTCCCAGATGAAACCCACCTACCTTACACGGCATGTCAAACCAGAGCGGCTGGTGGCCAATAATGAAGTTTGTGTCAAGCTGGTGGCTGAAGCAGTGGAGAGGCATGCGCTCAGAGCAGAGAATATACAGTCTGGCACACTGCAGCATCCCACTTCGCAAGTCTCACTGCTACCTCGCTATGGACAGAACATGGACGTAATCATGGTTATCGGAGGAGTGTCGGAAGGAGGAGACTATTTAAGTGAATGTGTGGGGTATTTTGTTGATGAGGATAGATGGGTAAATCTGCCCCACATTCATAATCACCTCGATGGACATGCCGTTGCAATTACAGAATCTTACGTGTATGTTGCTGGCTCCATGGAACCAGGGTTTGCTAAGACTGTGGAAAGATACAACCCAAACCTGAATACATGGGAACACGTTTGTAGTCTGATGACCAGAAAGCACTCTTTTGGGCTAACAGAGGTCAAAGGGAAGCTGTATAGCATTGGAGGACACGGCAATTTTAGCCCTGGCTTTAAAGATGTGACTGTTTACAATCCTGAGCTTGATAAATGGCACAACTTAGAGTCAGCACCAAAGATTCTGCGAGATGTCAAAGCACTAGCCATTGAGGACCGGTTTGTATACATTGCTGCCCGCACGCCTGTGGACCGGGACACTGAGGATGGACTGAAGGCTGTAATTACTTGCTATGATACAGAGACTCGACAGTGGCAAGATGTGGAATCTTTACCGCTTATTGACAATTACTGTTTTTTCCAGATGTCTGTGGTCAATTCAAACTTTTATCAGACAGCATCATGCTGTCCCAAGAGTTACTCTTTAGAAAATGAAGAGGCAGTAAGAAAAATTGCCGGTCAGGTATCTGATGAGATCCTTGAAAGCTTGCCACCAGAAGTCCTAAGCATCGAAGGAGCAGCCATTTGCTATTACAGAGATGATGTTTTTATTATTGGAGGCTGGAAAAACAGTGATGATATTGACAAACAGTATCGGAAAGAGGCCTACCGATATTGTGCTGAGAGAAAGAGGTGGATGCTCCTTCCTCCAATGCCTCAACCCCGATGCAGGGCCACTGCTTGCCATGTCAGGATTCCCTACCGGTATTTGCATGGCACCCAGAGATACCCCATGCCTCAAAACTTAATGTGGCAGAAGGACCGCATCCGACAAATGCAAGAGATACATCGGCACGCCCTGAACATGCGGAGAGTGCCAAGTTCCCAGATTGAATGCTGAGCTTGCCAGCGCTTGCAGCTGAAGACTGTTTGTTCTCCCTGTTCTGTGAGGCTGGAGATGCCTGGACTGTTACTTGGAAAAGTATGTCAGTGACTTATTTTCTACTGGACTTATTACCATATATAAAAGAAGTGTAGTTAAAAAACAAAATAGGAAACTCAGTTCAATGTGGTAATTTTTTTTTTTTTTTTTTTTTTTTTTTTTTTTAGGTTGCAGTCCTGACTTTGGTTTGTGTTTATATGCTGGCAAATTAGATCTTATTAAAGAGAAGTAGGGGAAAGCAGGTCTAGTTACTTGGCCTTTTATCTGCCAACTAACTCCTTTGTCTTAGGGACTTTCATGGGGCTCTAAGCACCAGTGTTATTTGCACATTTACTTTGATATTCCTTTAAGTTTTTTTATGACTTGTTCTTTTTCAGTGATATAAATTTATGCATTAAACTCTCATCTACAGGAGACATGTGCAATAGTGAAACTGGATCTGAAGGTAAAAGCAGTGTTTCAGCAAAGATGATCTCAGAATGTTACCACTGATGTTTTGCTATATGCATTTATCTACAAGTGCTGGTTTTGTTCGTTGGAAAGGGTGACCAGTGAGAAGTTTGCGAGTGGCACATCCTCTGGTCTGTTTGGTTTCTTCCGCAGCTGTTTATAGTCTTGAACATCATTCTGAGATGATAGTTTGGAAGGTATTAATGTTTACCTGGTTATGTAGGGAAGGAATTACACAAGTATAGTTTATTTCTTGAAGAGAGGTGCTCAGTGTAGCTGAGAAAGCAAATGAACAAAACATTTGAAACACTTTGAAGGGTTGTCACTGTGTTGATGAGGATGCAGTGTGCCGTGACAATCAACACACGATGCCTTCAGTTCGTTTTTTGCTCCCCTGAATATTATATAGCCTCTTCATCAGTTCTTTCTGCAAGTAAAGCTTTCAAATGGCAAGGAAGTAACAGTTTAGAAAATACTGCTAAGAGAAGCCATGTTATTTCTGGCCCCTGATTGTCATAATATTTTATCTAGTTGCCCTAGACTTCTACTGGAACTTAGAGCCTAGAATATCAAATCTGAGTACATAGTTTTGGCTTTTAAAATTTTAAGGTTTTGACATACCACATTTAAAAGGAAACTATCAAAAGGTTATATAATCAATTCGATGTGGTCTTGCAGAAAAGGTTTTTAATCTGTACATATTTTTATTGCATTCCCTAAAGTAGTCTTTTTTTTTTTTCAAGACATGGTCTCACTATGTAGCCGTGGTTGGCCTGGAACTCACTAGGTAGATCAGGCTTTGACCATAGGTAGATTCTGAGGGACAAGCTTCCAAGGTCCAAGAAGCAGTTTCAGCAGCAGCTGCTTCTACTCCTTCCAGTTCTTTACTTTTGTTGAGCTGTGACAATGATGTTGGACATTCACAATTCCTTGTATTTATTATTTTCTGGAGCTGCTATTTTATAGTTCATATTCATGATCTTTCATTTTCAGTTGCGTTGGGTATATCTTTGAGTCCCATTCTCTCAGTATCTGCATTCTTTTTTAGAGGATTAACCCTTCTCTTTTGAGCCTTGTGTAGGTTGTCATATTGCTTTTGCACTGTTTTTGATAATAAATTCCTACTCAGTACATTGGATTTTTTTGTTCATATGTAGATACTTGGAATAATTCCCCATTTTTCATTGAGCATCTGGATCTCAGTTGTACTTAGTTTTGTACCTTGTGCAGGCTTTAGACTTGGCGCTCTCACCCTTAAGCTTTTGTGGGTAATCTTGATCTTGTTCTGTGACAATTTTAAATTTTGATATCATTTAATTCTAGATGTAGTATTGATATGTATATATATATAGGAATATTCTTTTCTCCTGTTTTTGTTTTAATGCAAATCTCAAATTAGATCTTCCCTCTCACTTTGTATGATATAACCTGTATTCTTGCTGATTTTATCTTTGATGTTTTTGTTTTTTGAGACAAAGTCTATGTTGTCTTGGCTGGCCTGGAACTCTCTATGTAGACCAAACTGGCCTGGAATTCACATAGGTCCACCTGCCTCTGCCTGGGAGTAAAGGCATGTCCTGCCCTCCTAGGCTTGATGGCTCTTTAGTACACTACTTTCATTTTCTACTTCTTCAGTTTGTAAGTAGTTCATGGTGTTTAGTTTGTCTTTCATGTAAATTGACCATATCTGGGACCTTTAGAGAAGAGACATTAACACATCCTCAGTTACTGGCTCAGATGATTGTCATTGGGGTCTTCCTGGTATTTCTTTCTTTTCTGATTAGTCATTCCTTCCAACTTACCTGCAGATATTTTCACTCCCATCATATCTTTTCTGAGCACTGTTATGCTGGACTGGCTCTGAGGCTGTGACTATTATTCTATTCAGAAAGGATTTCCACATTGATATTTGTTAAAACATTGACGTGATCTATTATAGTCAGTCCAAAGACATCTTGCATAATTTCTTGATTCATAACAGCATTCATGAAGGCTCTTCTTTCCTTATGTCATTAGCTTTACATTCACTCATAAAAGTTCAGCTATAATTTTCACTGACAGCCAGTGTAATGCAATCTTTGTTTCTTTAGTATTCACTTCATGTTCAAAGGTTTTGTAGGTTGGAGAACACAGTTGCTTTGAGCATCTGTGATGTTTGGGTCAGCACTGTTCCAGTGGAATAGAGACAGCACGCTCCCTTCTTGACACTGTAGAGTCTTCATCAGACCTGTGCAGCCACTACTTAAGGATAGTCATACACACAAGCAATGTATAGAGCAGATGGGAGTACAGATAATCCACAAGAAGCTGTATCACTGGAAAGTCCCATCATGTCATAGACTGACTTCATGGAAGTTACATTAAGGAATACCTATTTTTCTGACTTTCTATACACTCCTGAGCTTTATGTAACTTAGCATTCAAGCTAAATCTTTCAACACTCAGTTAACTCCGTTTTAGGTGCTGGAGAGATGGATCAGCAATTAAAAGTACACTTGCTGTGATGGGTTCCCAGCATCCACTGCATTAAGCAGCTCACAAGCTTAACCCCACCTCCAGAGTATCTGGTACCTTTGGCACCTGCACACACACAGATATACCCACATTCAGACATACACATGTATACATAATTAAAAGTAAGCTTTTCATTTCATAAAGGCTCTCCTTGAAGTTGAGTATGGCAGTATTTACCTGTAATCTCAGCATTTGGGAAGCAAAGGCAGAAAGATCAGGAGTTCTGAGCCAGACTAGTTAGCATCCATGTCAACAACAAAAATGTAACTAATAATAAGAATAAAAACAGGGCTGGAGAGGTGGCTCAGTGGTTAAGAGCACTGACTGCTCTTCCAGAGGTCCTGAGTTCAAATCCCAGCAACCACATGGTGGTTCACAACTATCTGTAACTAGATCTGACTCCCTCTTCTGAAGTGTCTGAAGACAGCAACAGTGTACTTACATATAGTAAATAAATAAATCTTTAAAAAAAAAAAGAATAAAAACAAATAAAAAATTAACTCCTGATAGTATACTGTAAATCCAATTTTTTTTTTCTTTAAGAATGTCTTTACCTGGCCAGGCGGTGGTGGCAGACGCCTGTAATCCCAGCACTCCTGGGAGGCAGAGACCTGTAATCCCAGCACTCTGGGAAGCAGAGACCTGTAATCCCAACACTCTGGGAGGCAGAGACCTGTAATCCCAGCACTCTGGGAGGCAGAGGCAGGCGGATTTCTGAGTTTGAGGCCAGCCTGGTCTACAGAGTGAGTTCCAGGACAGCCAGGGCTACACAGAGAAACCCTGTCTCGAAAAAACCAAATCCAAAAAAAAAAAGTCTTTCTCACACATTCTGGAATATTCTGGAAAAAGGTTAAGTACAATCATCTGTGCCTTCCATATTCCATTAGAGTTAACTTTATTATATGATAGAATATCAGAAGCACAACCAGAAACTTGGGCTGTTTACTAAACACTAAATGCTCTTGGAGTCCATACTGATAACAGCCCAGGACCTTGCACATGCTAGGGAAACACTCCACCAACTGAGTTGCTTCCCCAGTCCTCCTGTATCTCCCTAATAACAAGTCTCGGGACTCTAAGAAGCACTTGCTAGTTGTAAAAGGTCTGGGCAACTAACAGTCTTTGAAGCTCAGTGAAGGAAGCTTGCCTTTCTCTCAGTCCACAAGTCATTTAGTATCTCATCAGGATGCCAGCTTTCTCTGGGAAAAGGTTCGTGTATTTTGATTTTGGCTTTTTGGTCCCAGAGTTGTATTTTGCAATACTCACCACCAAGTTGTTATTAGGGCCATCTTTTTGTTATCTTTTCATTTCATGGCAGACAATATAACTCCTAAGTTGATTGAAACCACTGTCTTTTTGACTCGGCAGGCAGCCTAGGCCTTGGCTGAATGAAGGGGTAAGTCCTTCCTTGCATGATGGTGTGCAGGTTTTCCTGACTACCGACTTTCTAATTTTCATATGTGAGTTCACATGTGTGGCTTCACCACCATAACTTGCCTCCTAAATACTCTTAACTTGTTAGGAAGGAAAGAAACTAGATTTGCTTAAATCTGTTCAAGGCTGACATTCTGAAATTTTAAACTGGACCTAACAGTATTTGTAGTAATAATCATGCAGGTTTAATGTGGCTCTTTGGGAAAGAAATTTCTTTTATGAAAACAGCTTTAAAAAAAAAAAAAAACAAAACAGCTTTTTAAAAGCTTACTCAAGAGGACCTTTGTTTTGTTGCTTTAGTTTTCCTTAGTTGGAAAGAGAGGTGTCGGTTACACCAAAAAAGTAAGGGTGGTCTATTATTATGAGTCAGGCTACTTCCCACATTATAATGGTACCCTTCCTATCTACCCTTTAAACTGAGAATGTCAGTCATGAACTTAGAGCTTAAGCGATCATCACTTGCAGCTGTTTGCATGATTAGTCTTGTGTATTCCGATAGCTTTGCTTTTCTGTGCCAGTTCAAAACAACATTTTTGCTGAGAACATTTAAAATTAACTGATATCAGTTTGTTTGCCTGGTTGTGTGTAGTATTTCCAGGACCAAAATTTTCCTTAAGTTACTGAGCTTAAGGAAGAAAAAAAAGACTCTCAGTCTGTAAAGCCGGAGAGACCATTTTTGGGCTTTCATCTGTCATAGCTAGTAGGCAGGTTTTTGTGCACACTTTCCCCTCTCTGACTGCAGCGTGTGTGTGTGTGTTTGAAATACTTCCCTTCTGCTTCACAATTCTAGTGTCAACACTATCAGTAGACTGGAGCTGTGTTACATATTTTAGATACTCAAAGTATACAGGACCTTGAACTAAGCTTATGTGCAATGGCCATATTAGTCACTTTCTTGTCTTTGAACATGTGTGGTGTTGTGAAACAAATATTCTTCTACACTAGAAAAATCCGGTGCTTCAACCCTAGAATATTTGAGCAGCAGTTCAGTTTGTTCTCAGCCATCAAACATTTTAGCACAGCACGTTATCTGTTAACTTTCTTGAGAAAAGTTGGTTTTGTTGTTTTACTTACAGCGTATGTTCTGGTCATTGAAAACCAAACAGTTATGGAGGGTTGTAATATAACAATAGTAAGTTTACAAAGTAGTCGTTTGTTGCAAGGACTTCACTTAGCCAAATTACTGCTCACTGCAACCCTCACAGAGCTCTCCGCTTACTCTCTGACCCTTGCTAGGAGGGTGGGACCTTGAAGCACCTGTTACTCTTCCCCCTCCTGCTTCCTGCACTTGTGAAATTCAGCGCTTGCTAGGTGTTTGGAGATTTTACCATCCGTGGGCTGGGGCTTGTTGTGTTACTTGTAAGATAAGTATTAGTTTATAAACAGTTTTTTGGGCTAGTGGTACCAAGGCCCCTATGCAAGATATAATCTTGCTTATCTCCTTTTACCTTAGAGGAGATGTAGTATTTAGAACACTCTTAAGATATTGTTTTATGTTTCTGAAGTTATCTTGCTCATGTTCAAGTCACTAATTGTTTAAATGTAAGTTTTCAATAAACGTATTTCTTTAGAGCTGCTTTGTACTGTGTGGTCCTTTTCTTCATTATCCACTGTTGAGTGTAATCAATCACCTTCCTTACTCCCTCATTCATCCAACCCTTGCTTCCCTTAAGTTGAACATTTTCCAGTACTCTTACAAGTTTAAACACTGCATTTATTTAAAAAAAGAATTAATTCTTATTGCTTAGACTTTTTATTAGCTAAATGAAGAGGCTCATACAGGTAGGGTACTTGTCGAAGCGGAATACTTTACTTCATCTCGCAGTGCTAATCCCGTGAAGTTGTCCCGTCTAGCTGCATACTCCCCAACATTGGCTAGCCCTGGTACCACGCAGCAGCTCAGAGCACTGCGGTATATGCTCATGTCATGAGCGTCATACCACTCATCGGTCTTTTCATCATAGCACTCAACATTAAAGGTGGTGGTAAAGCCATTAAAGCCACCCACCACAAACAAGAGGTCGTCCACTACCTCGATCCCAAAATTGCTACGAGGGTTAAACATAGTGGGGATCGTGCGCCAAGTATTAGCCACTGGGCTGTAGGCTTCCGCACTCCTCAGTCGATTGGCTCCATCAAAGCCACCTACCTGTGAAGAGCAAAAGAAACAAGGTTGACTGCTATCCACTGCTTCTGTTCACATAGGAAGCCCTTGTGGGGAGGACCAGTGACACTATGCCTCTTTTCAAATGCTTGCCAGTGGTAGGTTATTATTAGAAGAATCTAAGGGTGCCACTTTATCATTGTACAATAAAAACTCACTGCGTATACATGTTCCCCGTAAGCAATTACACCTATTCCACTCCTCCTGCTCCTCATGGGTGCAATGACTGTCCATTGATTGCTCTCGGTGTTGTAGACTTCTGCTGTAAACAGGCATTCGTTTCCATTAAACCCACCACATATGTAGACCTGTGTGGAGAGAATTCAGGATTGCTAAATTATACTGGGGAGTCGACAGAAGACAGGTACATGTCGGGGAATGCTTTTTTAGCTTTTTAACTTGGAGAGCTATCTTCTAAGGACATGGGCAGGACATAGTAGCTGCCCCAGCCCAGACTTTAGCCTATTGCAGGCTCCCAGTTGCAGGCTAGCTGATAGACATGATCAGGGACAACTTGAATATTATTTTATGTATCTATTATTTATAGGTGTTTTGCCTACAGTTATATCTATGCACCACATATTTGCAGTGTCAGTGAAGGCCAGAAGAGAGTGTGAGATCTGCCAGGCAGTGGTGGCACACGCCATTACTCCCAGCACTTGCACTTGGGAGGCAGAGGCAGGCAGATCTCTGAGTTCAAGGCCAGCCTGGTCTACAGAGTGAGTCCCAGGACAGCCAGGACTACAAAGAAACCCTGTCTTACAAAAAAAAAAAAAAAAAAAAAAAGGTGTGAGATCCCTTGGATTAGAGTTATATAGATGGTATAGTTTGCCATGTGGGTGGTGGTGGTTGTTTTTGTTTTGTTTTTGAGACAGGGTTTCTCTGTATAGCCCTGGCTGTCCTGAAACTCACTCTGTAGACCAGGCTGGCCTCGAACTCAGAAATTCGCCTGTCTCTGCCTCCCAGAGTGCTGGGATTACAGGAGTGCGCCACCACCGCCCAGCCATGTGGGTGGTTGTAATCGAACCCAAGTCTTCTGGAAGAACAGCCAGTGCTCTTAAGAACTGAGCTTTTCAGCATGTAGACCAGACTGGCCTACCTCCCTCAGCCTCCTGAATTAAAAGCCTATACCACAGGGGCTGGAAAGATGGCTCAGCGGTTAAGAGCACTGACTGTTCTTCCAGAGGTCCTGAGTTCAATTCCCAGCAACCACATGGTGGCTCACAACCATCTGTAATGGTATCCAATGCCCTCTTCTTGTATGTCTGAAGACAGCTACAATGTACTCACAAATATAAAATGAATAAACCTTTAAAAAAAGGGGGGGTAGGTATACTACCACACCTGGCTTTCTGAGTTTTGTTTTTTTTCCTCTCAATTACATTTATTTGGATACATGCGTGTGCCTTTGCCAGGACACGCATGTGGAGGTAAAGGACAACTTGCAAGAGTTGAGTTCTCTCTTATCTCTCCTAGGTACTAAGGATAGAAGTGAGGTTATCAGATTCGAGACACCCAAAGGGTCACTTTTTAAGACATTTTATTGATGTGTATGGATGTTTTGCCAGCATGCCTATCTATACAACCATATGTGTGCCATGTCCTCAGAGGTCAGAAGGTGTTAGATTCCCTTGTGTCTTAGGGTTTTACTGCTGTGAACAGACACCATGATCAAGACAATTCTTATAAAGGACAACATTTAATTGGGGCTGGCTTACAGGTTGAGAGGTTCAATTCATTATCATCAAGGCAGGAAACAGCAGCTTCCAGGCAGGCATGGTGCTGGAGCAGCTGAGAGTTCATCTTGTTCCAAAGGCAGACAGGAGAAGACTGACTCCCATGGAGTTAGGAGGAGGATCTCCTTGCCCTCCCCCACAGTGACACACTTTCTCCAACAAGGCCACACCTCCTAATAATGCCATTCCCTGGGCCAAGCATATTCAAACCACCACATTCAACTCCCTGGCCCTCATAGCCTTGTTCAAACAAAAGTTTATGGGGCCATACCTAAATATAGCATAAAGCAAAATACATTTAGTCCAACTTCCAAAGTCCCCATAGTCTATAGCAGTCTCAACAATGTTAAAAGTTCGAAGTCTCTTCTGAGATTCAGCCAATCACTTAACTGTAATTCCCAAAGCAAGTCAGGAAATAATCTGGGCCAACTCCAAACTCTGCATCTCTATATCTGATGTCAAAGTGGTCTTCAGATCTCCAACTCCTTTTTCATCTTTGTTTACTACTGCAAATTTCATTCTCCTGCACTGGTTCCACTCACAGTTAGCAGCTCTCCTCAGCAGGTATCCCACAGCTCTGGCATCTTTAACATCTTGGAGTCTCCAAGACAACTTCAACTTCACAGCTTCTTGTTCCAATATCTGGGATGATTTTCTAAGCTCCTCTAGCATTCTGTTGGTGTTATTGGTGATCATCCCAAGGAACTGGCATCTCAAATACATTGGGGTCTTCTGCTACAAGTAGGCTTCACCAATAGCCTCTCATAGACTCTCTTCATGGTGCCATACCTCAATGTCTTTGCATGACCCCTTCAATCCTGGGCTGTCAACTGCAACTGAGGCTGCATCTCCACCAATTGCCTTCCCTAGCCTCTCACAGGGCCAAGCCTCAGCTGCTCTCTATGACCCCTTCATGCATTCAAAACCAGTACCACCTGGGTGATTCTTACACATTACCAAGTTCAGCTGCAGCATGAAGTACAACCTGGGCTATCTCTGAAACATGGCTTCTTTGTGATCTCAGAAAACATTTCCCAGATTTCACCTCAGTGATGCTGGTCTCTTCTTAATCACTGCTAATTTCTTAGCTCCAGCTAACCAGCATCAATAGTCTCAGTAGTCCCTTCTGTTTTTGACTCTAAAGCCAGAGCCACGTGGCCTAAGCTGCCGAGTTCTGCTGCTTGCTGGTGCTGGAACATGGTCCCTCTAATTCTATCACCAGCTTTCTGTTTTCCAACTCCCTCACTGCCAAAGCTTGGCTGTCCTGGAACTTGCTCTGTAGATTGATCTTGAACTCAGAGATCTGCATGGATCTGTCTCCTGAATGTTAAGATTAAAGGTGCGTACTACCATGTCTGCTCTTATTTCTTCTTCACCTAGAACTTTCTCTGTCTCAGGCTAGCCTTGAACTCAGAGATCTGCTTGGCTTTGTCTCCTGGGATTAAAGGTGTGTACTATGCCTGGGCTTAAGCTTTCATAACCACAGTTCCTAGAGATCCAGATCAGAAGCATGTATCCTCCATTTCTGGACTGTAGTTCATTTCAGATTAAATCTCAAATGAAAACAATAACCAAGTAATAATAATACCAAGATATGACCATCCCTTATTCAACTGCAAAAGCATAAACAGTAAGCTTAGCTAGGTGGGATCTTTCTCTAAGTTCACCACTCCCCTTATCTGTTTATCTCTTTGAACATAGGATTCAGCTTCATTTCACTTTCTGGTGCCTCTTTATTACTTGAAGTTTTTAATTTCAATTTTATATTTGTCCTTTCTCACCTTGCTCCTTTTCATTAAAATGCTCTTCATAATAGCAAACCTTTGTAACAGAATTTATACCAGGCTGTTTTGAGACTTACTTTGTCAAATTAATCTAAATCTCTTCACCTTAGCCTCAGGCAGACTCTTCAGACAATGGCAAAAACCACCCGTATTCTTCACTAAAATAAAACAAAAACAGTCTCTAGGCCACTAACATTCTTCTCCATTGAAACCTCTTGGGCCAGTAGGCCTACACAGTTCAAATGACCCTCAGCACCACTGTCTTCTATGTTCCTACTAGGATGACCCATTAAACCTCACTTAAAGCATTCCATGGCTTTCCAAATCCAAAGTCCCCCAAATCTATTCTTCCAAAGAAAAACATGGTCAGGCCTATCATAGAAATACCCCAGTCCCTAGTATCAACTTCTGTCTTAGGGTTTTACTGCTGTCAATAGACACCATGACCAAGGCAACTCTTACAAAAGACATTTAATTGGGGCTGGCTTATAGGTTGAGAGGTTCAATCCATTATAAAGGCAGGAAATACAGCAGCTTCCAGACAGGCATGGCACTAGAGGAGTTCTACATCCTGTTCCAAGGGCAAGCAGAAGACTGACTCCCACTGTGGTTAGGAGGAGGGACTCCTTGCCCTCCCCCACAGTAATACAGTTCCTCCAAGACCACAACTACTCCAACAAGGCCACACTTCCTGGGCCAAACATACTCAGACCACCATATCGTGGAACTGGAGTTGCAGACTGTTAACTGTCGTGTGCGTGCTGGAACCTAATTGGAGTCTTCTGGAAGTGCAACCATTGCCCTTAACCACAGAGCCGGCACTCCAGACCCCCAGGGGGCTTTTTTTTTTTTTCTGAGACAGGGTTTCTCTGTGTAGTCCTGGCTGTCCTGGAACTCACTCTGTAGACCAGGCTGGCCTCGAACTCAGAAATCCGCCTGCCTCTGCCTCCCAAGTGCTGGGATTACAGGCGTGGGCCACCGCGCCCAGCCCCAGGGGGCATTTTTAATGCCAGTCTATACGCTCTAAATCTATTCTCTATTATTATGTGTGCACATGAATGAGTGTGTGGGTGCTATGTGTGTATGTATGTATGTATGTGTGTATGCATGCAGAGGCCAGAGAATAACATTGGATCCTCAGGAATCATCCACTTTTTAAAACATGTATATTGCATGTATGTGTATAAGCACACATGTGCATGTACATATGCATATACACGTGTCTGTACATTTGCCATTATGCACATTTGGAGATCAAAACTCTTAGAATTGGTTTCTCCTTATGTGGAAAGCTCCTCTTCATGCTGAGCCACCTGGGTGGTGCCATCCATCTTTTTATTTTTGCCTTATTTATTTCTGGTTGTGTGTACGTCTGTGTGCTATTATGTGTATGCGTGTACACTGAGATTACAAGCTTGCTCTTCTATGTGTACCACGTATACGCAGGTCAGTCTAGGGCATCAAATTCCCCTGGAACCGGAACTACTGATGGTTGTGAGCTGCCACGTGGGTGCTGATAACGAAACCCAGATTCTCCCCTCCGCGAGAACAGCAAGTGCTCTTAACCACTGAGCCATCTTTTCAGCTTCCCCACTTCTTTGGTGGGCTGTGTGTTTTGAGAAAGGGTTTCTTAACCGGGCGTGGTGGCGCACGCCTGTAATCCCAGCACTTGGGAGGCAGAGGCAGGCGGATTTCCAAGTTCGAGGCCAGCCTGGTCTACAGAGTGAGTTCCAGGACAGCCAGGACTACACAGAGAAACCGTGACTCGAAAAACCAAAAAAGAGAGAGAGAGAGAGAGAGAGAGAGAGAGAGAGAGAGAGAGAGAGAGAGAGAGAAAGGGTTTCTTACTGTCTTGGAACTTGCCAACTAGGTTAGGTTAGCTGGTCATAGGATAATAGCGATCTGCTTGTCTCTGTCTCCCCAGCAGTGAGACATCATACCCAGCTATTTTTGCATAGACATGCGTGCTGAGGATCTAATTTGGCAAGGCAAACACTTTACCAGCTAAGCCATCTCCCCACTTTTTGAGACAGGATCTTGTTTTCCCCAGGTTAGCCTCAAACTCACCAGGTAGCCGGAAGACAATGACCTTGAATTTCTGGTTCTCCTGCACTCCCCTCCCCAGGATGACAGCCGTGTGCCCCCACACCTAGTCTTACTTGGTGCTGAAAACTGAACCCAGGGCTTCCATTTGCTAGGCAACTGATCTCTGCCAACTGAGTTGTTACATTCCCAGTTGCATGGGTTGTTCTTTTTCTATTGTTTTATTTTGAGACAGGGCTTGCCGTACTATGTAGCCCTGGCTGACCTGGAACTCACTATAGAAATGAGGCTGGCCTCGAACTCACGGAGATTTGCCTGCCTCAGCTTCTCGAGTGCTGGGATTAAGGTGTGCACCTCCACACCCAGCCATGTATTTTGTTGTGTTGGTTTGGGTTTGGTTTTATTTGAAGAAGAGTCTCACTTTTTAGCCTATCCTATAGGTCCTAGAGTTCTGTAGACCAGGTTTGCCTCAAGCTCTGCAGAAATCCACCTTGCCTCTACCTCCTGAGTGCTGGGATTATAGCGTGTGCCACCATGCCTGGCACATTTTTTTTTTTTTTGGTTTTTTGAGACAGGGTTTCTCTGTGTAGCCCTGGCTGTCCTGGAACTAGCTCTGTAGACCAGGCTGGCCTCGAACTCAGAGATCCACCTGCCTCTGCCTCCCAAGTGCTTGGATTACAGGCGTGCACCACCACGCCCGGCTTTTTTTTTCTATTTTTTTTTTTTTTACATTTTTTTTAATAAGCAAAAGAGCACAGTCAGCCTTGTGTACCTCAGGTTCCACACATCCACGTATTAAAACTAGGATAGCAGATAATGGGGGAGGGCTAGGTGAGATGGCTCAGCGGGCAGCAGCTCTCGTCACTGAGCTGACATAGTGTAAGGAAAATTGCCCTCTGACCTCTACACCTGTACTGTATGACATGTATTACCCCACACACAAATAATTAAAGAGTTAAAGAAAAAAGTATTGAGGAGGGCTGGGGAGCTCAATGGGTAAAGGAGCTTGGTCTACATGGAGGGAGGAAGAAACTGCCTCCTGCCAGTTACCCTCTGGGCGCCACATGTACACCCAGGATGCTTTCACACACACACTAAATAAAAGTGTGCTTGAAAAAGGAAAAGGAGGCCGGGCAGTGGTGGCGCACGCCTTTAATCCCAGCACTTGGGAGGCAGAGACTGGTGGATCAGAGTTCGAGGCCAGC
Organism: Apodemus agrarius; assembly: GCA_964023405.1. NCBI lineage: Eukaryota > Metazoa > Chordata > Mammalia > Rodentia > Muridae > Apodemus > Apodemus agrarius. Next base: position 87,208,365 of record OZ030015.1, on the reverse strand, counting down.
CTGGTCTACAGAGTGAGTTCCAGGACAGCCAGAGCTACACTAAGAAACCCTGTCTCAAAAAAAAAAAAAAAAAAAAAAAAAAAAAGAGAGCGATAAGTGCCCTTAACAACTGAGCCATCTTTTTAGCAAAACAAAACAAAACAAAACAAAACAAAACAAAACAAAACAAAACAAAACAATCTTAGAAACTCTTAGGGAGAGGGATGTGTCCAGGCCAGGCATAATGGCTCACACCGGTGGTTACATTCAAGAGTCTCTGGCAGGGACTTCTTCAAGAACTGGACTGAAGCTTCAAGGCTAGCTTTGGCTACTCCGTGAGACCCTCTCTCAAAGAACACAAAAGTCAAAGCGGCACATGCCTTTAATCCCAGCACTCTGGAGGCGGAGGCAGGAGGAACTGTAGGAATCCCAGCCAGTCAGGCACACATAGAACTGTCTCAGATAGGTTAACGGGGGCTGGAGAGATGGCTCAGTAGTTTACAGCACTTGTTAATTTTCTGGTTTTGTCTGTTTGCTTTTTGAGACAGGGTGACAATATGTAGCCCTGGTTGTCCTGGAACTCACTATGTCAATGAGACTGGCCTGGAACTTACAGAGATCCACCTGCCTCTGCCTCCCTGGTGCTGGGGATTAAAAGCACGTGCTACCATGACCAGGATACACTCGTTACTCTTACAGAGGACCCAGAGTTGGATTTCCAGCACCCACATGATGGCTCACTGTCCATAACTCTAATTCCAGGGGATCTGATGCCCTCTTCTGACCTGCCGGAGCACTAGTCATGAATATGGCGCATATACATAGATACAGGAAAAACATTCATGCACATAATATATTTTTTAAAAAATCTAATAAAAATAAAAACTTTGCTAGTGAGCTGGTTCAGTGTGTAATGACACTTGCCACAAAACCTGAAGACCCGAGTTTGTCCCTGGACCCTACCTAGTAGAGGAGAGAACTTACTGCCGCAAGTTACCCTCTGACCCCCACATATACTCAGCATGCCCCCCATCAAAAAAATTTAAACGTATGTATGGAAAATGTATAGATATTTCTCATAGTTATCAAAAACACAGTATTAGCAATTAACAGTGTTTATATAATGTCAGGTATTATAAGCAATCTGACGATCATTGGAAGTCTATGAGGGCATCACATACAACAGTTTTCTTTGAGCTAGAGTCTTCCCGCGTAGCCCAAGCTGCCCTTAAACTACAGCAATCGTCCTGTCTTAGCCTCCCAAGTGCTAGGTTCACGGGTGTGTGCCCCCACACCCAACTGCGCACAGGCTATACGCAAGCACCATACCATGTTCTATGAGACTCGAGCATCTGGATGCGGCTGTGTACGGGGGACCGTCATCCAATCTTCAGTGGATACTGAAAGACAACTGTGAGTGTTGCCATTTTGTCTTCCAGCCTCATTCATCCCCAAAGGACGAACAGTATCCGCCTTCCCCTTCCACCCTGGTTCTTTACCTTCCCGTAGAGTGTTGTGGCGCTGGCATCGCTCCGCTGCTCGTGCATGGGGGCAATGAGTGTCCATTGGTTGGTCTCTGGCTCGTACCGTTCAGCAGTGTTGAGACGCACATAGCCATCAAACCCTCCCATGGCATAGATGAAATTGCTGAGGACTGTTACGCTGACATAGCAACGTCTAGAGTGCATAGGGGCCACTTGGTGCCAGGTTTTCTTCACAGGGTCAAAACGCTTAACACTATTGAAGTAGTCTACGCTATCAAACCCCCCGATGATATAAACATAGCCTTTCAAGTAGGCTGCCCCGTGGTAGGCTCGAGGACTTTCTTCCTCACATGTGACATTCACCCATCTGTCTGCTCGAGCATCGTATGCCTCAATGGCATTGGTGGGGCTCCCGCCACTCCAGCCACCAATAGCAAATAGGATGGCGTAGGGCAGGCGGGGCCTGGTAAGTGGGTTGGTGAAGTCAGAATTGGAGGGTCCGTTCATGTTCAGGTCATACATAGCCTTTAGGGCGTTAATGATGACTGGCTTACATTCCTCACTGTCTTTGACATAGTCATTCATCTTAACATTATTCATGAAGTACTCAGCATGCATTAGGGCCAGGCGAACCTAAGAAGAAAAGACAGAAATTTATTCAGGTGAGGCAGGGATAGCGGCAAATCCCATCTCTTTAAGCCCTGCTGTACCATCTGCCTTTGGGTTTCTGGGAATCTTCTGGTTTGTGCTTTTAAAGTGTGTGTGTGCGTGTGTGTGTGTGTGTGTGTGTGTGTGTGTGTGCTGGCAGAAACCAGAGGCGGGCATTGGATCCCCTAGAGCTAGAGTTGTAGATAGTGGAGCGTCTGAGTGCTGTGAACTGAGGTTACGTAAACTGAAGGAGCCGGACACGCTCTTTAACCTCTGGGCCATCTTTCCAGCCCCTTAGTTGGCATTTTAAAAAAACTGGAGCGGAGGCTCTCCCAAACACTGCTACCTGTACCTGTATGTGGGATATGTCAATGGGAGAGGAAATGCCTAGCCTTGAAGACTCTTAAGTGCCAGGGGTAGGGGTGGGGGCAGGGGCGTGGGGGGGGATACCCAGGGAGGCCCCCACCCACTCAGAGGAGAAGTGGAGCAAGGAGAGGAGGATTGTGGGAGAGAGAGCGTGTCTTCAGCTCACAGATGGTTCTGTTTTGTGGAGGTGGTATACAGATAAAGAAAGGAGCTAGACGGGAGCCCTTGAGGATGGTGTTCCTTGGCTACCGGATAGAGCTTTTAGACCAAAAGGAGCCATGTGCTTGTCCAGAAATTAAATATAGTTCCATATGTAACATGACAGTAATTAGCACCAAGTAACTACACTTGTGTGCTACCCTCGGGACTTAGTTCCTACGATAGCTTCTACCTTGGAGTGGGGAGCTTATCAAATGGCAGTGGGGTGAAAGACCCTTTGAAATTCTGTGCTGCTCTCCCCACACTGAGAAGGTAATTTTGGCTAAAAACAAAAACAGAAACAAAAACTAGCAACATGAAGGGAAGAGAAAACTGCCAACTCAGGGGAGGAGAGGGGGCACCCCTCACAGCGTCAACACAGCCTCGGGTTCCGGCATACGCCTGGCACTTGTCACTTGTTCGTGTTTCCTCTCCACAGACTCGTACCCGCGCACCTCCTTTGAGTTGGCTTTCGTATGAAGGGCTAGCAGGGCCAGGGGACTAAGGCATGTCTGCCCCCAAGGAGTTCACAGTCATCGGAAAATGGGGACACATATTTATACGGCATTACAATCAGCAGACAAAGAGAACAACGAGATCTATTCTGTGGCTCTTAGGGACGCTCCCTCCGGGTAGAGGAATCAGATATGCGCAATTAAGCATTTGCAAAGAGTAACTAAACTTGACCTTAGGAAGTAAAACTGAAATATGTTGCTTCCTATTTTGGGGGTCGTGAGAAATCCACTTTAAAATGGCCTCAAATACTGCGTCCTCCTGCTTCACGTTGAGTTCATCTTTCTCAATGATATCCTTAAGCTCAGTGACCGAGAGCTCCAGAAACTCTGCCGAGACCTTCACCATCTCCTCGAAGTTGTGCAGGATGAACATGTAGGCCTTCTGCCTCAGCTCGGGGCAGTAGTAGTAGTCCGTGAACTTGCAGATGCCGATACAGTTATCCAGACACAGCTCCGACTTGAGGAACTCACAGCATCCCCTAACAATCCCCATGATGTTGAACTGGTCAGCAGCGGCCAGCAGCTTCTCCACGTTGTCAGGGGTAATAGGCACCGTCCGAGTGTATGCATACTCAATAATTAGCTTCATCATGTCGGGGGAAATGCCAGGAATGTTGTAAACCTTCTTCTCAGTGTTGTTCCAGCCACTTGTAAACAAAGCTCTAGGGAAGGGGGGAAAGAGGAGAGAAATTAACACAGAAACATTCTCCTGGAGACCACCCGCCGTCCTTGACCCTTTGCTTTCTGAGGACGGCTTGGACACACTCCAAGTGGTGCCCGGTGATAGATATATAGTCACCATGTCTTTGCTTTTTTTTTTCAAGGTGTGTGAGGGTGTGTGTGTGTGTGTGTGTGTGCACAGGCACACGCACAGGTATGGTCTCCTGTCGTGCACCTCTATAAGCCATAGGTCAATGTTAACTGTCTTCAGTATGTATTGTGTGTTTATGGTTTTTGTTGTTTGTTTTTCTTGTTTTGTTTTTGTTTTTGTTTTTTGAGAGACATGGGTCTCTCACCCTCTGTGCAGCTCCCTGTTCTGACTAGACTGGCAAGGCAGCCAAGCCCCCCAGGATCAACCTGTCTTTTCCTTCCTGCATTGGAGTTACAAGTAATATGCCACCACGCTTGGCTTTTGTGTGGGATCTGGACTCAGGTCTCTAGAACAAAAATAAGGTCAAGGCCCAATCTTGGTCTGGAGCACTGCCCTGGCAGTTAAGAGCACTTGTTGCTCTGGACCCAAGTTCAATTCCCAACACCCACATGGCAGCTCACAGTTCCATGGATTCCAAATGCCTTCATGTGACTTCTGCAAGCACCAGGCATGTGCATGGTGCCATACATATACACAGACAAAACACTCATAATGCTTAAAAGATTAAGTGCTGGAGCCATGGCTCAGTGGGTAAGGACACCGCCTACAGATCCTAAGAACCCTGGTTCAAATCCCAGGTTCTGCTTGATGGCTCACAGCCATCTGCACTGTAGCATTGTGTTTGCTGGGGACTGGTGGCGCACGCCTGTAATCCCAGCACTCTGGGAGGCAGAGGCAGGTGGATTTCTGAGTTCGAGGCCAGCCTGGTCTACAGAGTGAGTTCCAGGACAGCCAGGGATACACAGAGAAACCCTGTCTCAAAAAACAAAAAACAAAACAATAAATAAATAAATACCGACAACTTGGGCCTCAGAGGATAGAGAAAGCATGACCTGGCATGAGTACCTGTTGCTCTTGCAGAGGACCTGGGTTTGAGTCCCAGCCCGAATCCATAGCCCTCTTCCGGCTTCCATGAGCAGGAGGCATGAAAGTATGCATAGGCATCCATGCAGACAAAACATTCATGCACACAAAATTAAATCTAAATCTGCCTTCTCCTGTTGCCCACCAAATCTCCCATGTGTACAGACAATCTGGCAACAGAGTGGCCCTTACAAAGAGTTCATATCGCCGGGCGGTGGCGCACGCCTGTAATCCCAGCACTTGGGAGGCAGAGGCAGGCGGATTTCTGAGTTCGAGGCCAGCCTGGTCTACAGAGTGAGTTCCAGGACAGCCAGGGCTACATAGAGAAACCCTGTCTCAAAAAGCCAAAAACAAACAAACAAACAAAAAAAAACCCCAAAAAACAAAAAAATCTCCAAAGAGTTCATATCCCCCTTGCATTCAAAACCTTCCCTTGACTTTGTTGGTAAGGGGGAAATACCATTCAAAACAAAAACAAAAAAAAACAAAAAACAAAAAACAAAATGGAAAGGAAAAGGCTGGGCATGGTGACACAAGCCCGTAATCCCCCCCCACACACACACATGTAAGCATATATGAGTGCTCCTGTGCAGTGAGTGCTCCCTCGTGGGGAGGTCAGAGGACAGACTGTGGGAGTTGGTTCTCTCCAGTCAGCTCCCAGGGACTGAACTCAGACCATCATCCTTAGCAGCAAGTACTTTTACTACTGAGCCACCGTTCCATATTTAAAAAGTTTTAAAAATTTATGCGTAGCCCAGCATGGTGGCATACACCTTTAGTCCAAGTACTCAGGAGGGAGAAGCCGTTGGATCTCTGTTCCAGGCCAGCCTGGTCTACATAGCAAGTTCTAGGACAGATAAGGCTACACAGAGAAACTTTCTCAAAAAACAAGACGGGAAGGATGGAAGGAAGGAAGGGATGGAGGGAGGGAGGGAGGGAGGAAGGAAGGAAGGAAAGGAGGAGGAGGAGGAAGAGGAGGAGAAGCAGTGTAGTCAGGTGACAGTGGTGCACGCCTTTAATCCCAGCACTGGGGAGGCAGAGGCAGACAGATTTCTATAAGTTTGAGACTAGCCTGATCTATGGAGTGAGGACAGCCAGGGCTACACAGAGAAACCCTGTCTCAAGAAACAAAACAAAATAAACAAACAAAACCAAAAAACAAATGGAAAAAAGAATAAGCTTGATGGGAACAGGAATGTCACCTCTGCCTTTTCCTTCCAGTACCCAGCACACCCCAGTGAGAAAATAAGCAACAAATGACCACAACTATGTGTTAGGCGTGGCCCTGTAAATAGGGACATTTCTGGGTATCGAATAAAACAGAGTATTTTGTTTTGTCTAAGAGGCTTAAGGACCAGCGGGACTTAGGTATCAAATTCTTCTTTAGGACCCGAGCTTGCCAACCTGTAGCCCCTGCCAAACGCAGCTCAAAGCCAGTCCAGCCTTTGCTTTGTACTGCCCCCAGGGAACAAGGTTTTTCTTTACATTTCAGAATTATGGAGGGATCACAGTGTTAAAGATTTCGTGATATTTTAATACTGTGTTCAAATTTCAGTGTCCACGGATAATTCATATTAGTCCTGTCTTCTGGACCTAGTCTTTCTTCTCTTTCTTCTTCTTTTCTTTCTCCTTCTCCTTCTTCTCCTCCTCCTCCTCTTATCTCACCTATGTAGCCCTGGAACTCCTCATGTAGACCACACTGGCCTAGAACTGACAGAGATCTGCAAGCCTCTGCCTCCCAAGTACCCGGATTAAAGACAAAACACTAACATCCTGGCCTTGTTTGGTAGTTCTTGAAAGAGCTGAACAGTTGCCAGAGAGGACATGGCCTGCAGCGCTGAAGCTAGTTAACATCCTGGAGCTGCAGAGATGGGTCTCTTTTCAGAAGAATTCGAGGTTCCATTCCAAACACCTAAAGGTAGCTGACAACAGTCTGTAACTCCAGTCCCAGAGGACCCAATGTCCATTTATGGTCTCTTCAGGTGCATCATGTATGTGGCCCAGACAGACAGACATGCAGGCAAAATACCCATAAATAAAATAAATGAACAAATACAAACTCTTTTTGGAGGGGGGAGTTTTGAGACAGGGTTTCTCTGTGTAGCCCTGGCTGTCCTGGGACTCACTCTGTAGACCAGGCTGGCCTCCAACTCAGAAATCCGCCTGCCTCTGCCTCCCATGTGCTGGGATTAAAGGCATCTGCCACCACTGCCTGGCTTACAAACTCTTAAAAAATATTTACTATCTTCTTGTTGTTGTTTTGGCTTTGTTTTTGTTTGTTTTTAGAGATAGATTCTCACTCTGTAGCCCAGGCTGCCCTTGAACTACTTACTGATCCTCCTGCTCAGCCTCTCCATTTGCTGGAATGAGCCACCCACTATGCCTGGATTATACAAGCGGGTCTGTTTGGAGCCTTGTCTAGAGTGTAGGACCAGGTCTGTCCAACTCTTCAACACTGCAATGGCATGCTGTCACCTACACAGCTTAGTCTTGAGAACAGCTCAAACCAGTTATAAACAAACACAGAGCCCCAACACTGGAGAAATGGCTCAGCGATGAGGAGTATATACTGCTTTTGCAGAGGACTTGAGTTCAGTTTCCAGCACCCATGCCCAGTGCTCAAAACTGCCCCTAACTACGGTTCCAGTGTCTGCATATACTCACACACAGGCACGGGTATACACATAATTAATTGTTTTTCAAGTTTCAGAGTTTTAGGTTTTTGACTTGGCAGCACGAGATCTATAGGCCCTGGGGTGGTTCCTCAACTGAATAGAGCTTTCTTTAGGGTAAGGATTGGGGTTTTCTTTCTTTCTTTTATTAATCATTCCATTCATTTACATCTCAAATAATATCCCACTTCCCAGTTACCCTTCCACCAACTCCCCCATCCCACATCCACCCTCCCCTTTGCCTGTATGAGGGTGCTCCCCCACCCACCCACATTCTCCTGCCCCACCGCTCCAGCATCCCCCTATGCTGGGGCATCAAACCTCCCCGGGGACCAAGGGCCTCCCCTCCCATTGCTGTCAGGCAAGGCCATCCTCTGTTGCATATGTATCCGGAGCCATGGATCCCTCCAGGTGCACTCCTTGGTTGGTGGTCTAGACTCTGGGAGAACTGGGTGGTCAGGCCAGCCTATGTTGTTCTTCCAAAAAGGTTGCAATCCCCATCTGCTCCTCCAGTCCCTTCCACCAGCTCGAGGATCGGTCGGGGAACTGAGACAGTCTTGTATGTAGCTCAGGTTGGCCCAAAGCTTATGCAGCCAGGTTGACCGGGAACCCCTTTCTGTGCCTGTGCCTCCTGAGCGCTGAGATCTGCGTGGCCCGAGGCCTAGCTCTCAACCATTGTCTTTTTGTCCAAGCTCCTTTGTCTTCATGGTTCTTTCAGACAGAATCTCACTAATTTGCCCTAGGTAGGCTCTGAACTGCTTGCGGGTTATTGGGGAGGATGGTCTCTCCGAGTCCTGGGGCTTGAACCCACAGCTTGGTGCATGCTAGACAATCCTTCTACTATTGAACTATATCCCCAGCGCTCCCAAGGCCTCAGCTTCTGAGTGAATGGGATTGCAGATCACCAAGCTGGGCTCGAATAAGAGCTTTTAGCAAAAGGTGAACACATTCCTCAGATTTCCCCTGGCGCCAAGTAAGTACCCCTCGTAGACAAGAGAACCTGTGCACTTCCTGAGCTAGAAGCATTTCAACCCAAACTCCTTTTCTTTTGAAAACATTTCCTGGGTTCTTTCCCCTTTGATCCCCCCCCCAACCTCTCCATCACTATTGATCGATCTCCCTGCTCTCAGTCTTCTCTACTGGGCTGGGTCAGGAGGGGCACCAGAAGTTCTGAGAGCATCTTGGTTCAAGTACAACATCCATGGGTGTCCAACGAAAAGTTGGTTGGGGTGAGACTTGAGGAGGAGAAAGCACCCGCCTTGTCAGATGCTGGCTGAAGGCCAGTTTAAAACACAGCAGGACCCAGAGAGAGGCGCTCTGGGCCTGGCTGCGTTTGAGTAGAAGGCAGCCCACAGCCAGGCTCCCAACGCAAGCTTCACGTAAGATGGCAAGTGAGAAGTTGAAAAAGCAGATGAAGAGACCCCCAGGAGGAGGCCCGTTCTCCCCGCTGGGCTTAGCTTGCCCGCGCCCCCCCCCCCCCGCCCTGGTGTACCTAAAGTAGGAGCTGCAGCTACAGAGGATGTTCTTGTGAGCATTGAACTCGAAGCCATTGACTTTGATGACCACGTCGCAGAGTTTGCCCTCAAGTCTGAGCTCGTTGAAGATCTCACAGGTCATTGCGCTCATTTTCCTTTCCATGTGAGGCTGGTGGAACCGGGTGGAGGCCGCCGTGCTCTCCATCTCCATGGTACCTTGGGACCAGGGGAGAGAGGCTGCTCTCCTGGGGTGTTGGGGAGGGTTATGGGGGGCCCCTTTAGCCAGCTGTCGCTCCTTTTCCCTACTACATCTTTCATATAGGGACCATCAGGCAGCCCAAGTTCCAGAATCCTGGGCAGTGAGATCACTCAGGATTGTGCTCTCGGGTTCTGGAACCCCTTCTCGCCCCCTTCTTTTCCTCCCCCTCCCCCCTCAGGACATACAGGTAGACCACCCCACACCTCCTTCCTCGTGCTCAGACCCAGGGCAGAACTGTGGCCACCAACACAATTGAGCCCTTTACTGAGTCGGCTGCTTGTTGCATCTTCAGGTTGGGACCCCACCCCATCCCTGCAGCATCCTTCCAAAGCTCCCCGTGGTGAGCTCAGAGCCAGAGGCAACGCTGATTTAATGTCATGCTGGCCAGGGCCTTCCAGCCCTTGAGATGCCTTGCTGGCTTACTTTGCTCGTGGCTAGTGGTGATGAAGGGCCCAGTTAGAGAAGGGTCTCCTGGGTGCATTCCCTCTCCAAAATGCACTTGGATACCTGGTGGGTTGTTATTTGCAATGCTGGGGATGAAACCCAGGGTCTCATACCTGCAGGCAAGCACTCTCTCACTAAGCAGTGACCGCCCCCCCCCAACCCGCCCCCCAACCCCCACCTCCCAAGGACTGCACTTGCTGTTGTGTTCCAGAAAGAGTGACAGGAGCCCATCCGCGCCAAAGCCTCAAGACAGCCTGCCCACATATAGGAGCCCAGCGTCTCGGTCCTCCCCTCACTCCCCGCGCCCCCAACGCTCCCCCACCCGCACACACAGTAGAACACTCCCCCGCACCCCCCTCCCTTTCGCTTCTCCTGCCAGCATCCGGAGCCAGCCTGGAAACGGCCTGCAGCTCCTAGACCGACGCGACTAGTGCGAGGCGACGCCTGCGCAGTGTGGCTGTAAGGCGGGCGCTGTCTTCGGAGCCGCCCACCAGGCCAGCGGCGCGATGGCGGAGGAGGTGAGGCTACGGGTGGGGACGGTCCCGCGTGGCGGGATCGCAGGCGCGGGAGGGCCCAGCTGTCCTGGTGCCCATCGCGGCACTCGGGTCAGCGGGGCTCTTGGGTCTCGCGACAGGTAAGCAGCCTGATGAAGGCCACGGTCCTGATGCGGCAGCCCGGACGGGTGCAGGAAATCGTGGGCGCCCTTCGCAGGGGCGGAGGAGACCGCCTGCAGGTACCGGGGCTTGGGGTACGGCGGGAGGATGCCTGCTCTGCGGCCTTCCCGCCAACTGGGGTGCGCGCTCTTGCGAGCCTGTGCCCAAGGATGGTCATGGACGAACAGATTGGCTCGCCTCGGGAAAGAGCCTACCTGTCCCCAATAGCCAACTTTCAAAGTAGTCAGATGTGGTCCGTCCTGTCGATTGGTTTCAGAAAGCACGTGGGTGGAGCCTGACTTCCTCCTACCCCCAAGTTGAAGATAGGGCGATCCAGAAAGGTCGGAAGGCACTGTAAGAAAGGACCAGTGCATTTGAGAAAGATGCCAGTGAAAATCACCCCCACACTCGGGGGCGGGGGTACTTTGCTTTCCTCAGGGTTGTACTGACACAGGATCCGCTTCTTCCCTTCCTTTCCCTGGCTCTCCCTTACCTTGCAAAGGCTTTGCTGCAGCCTGGTCAGTGGCCTGGTTAGACTTACTCCTCTACCCCAGGCTGAGGCAAGGGCCAGGGTCGACTGGTGCCTAGCCAACCGCCGTCATCTCCCTTTTGTCTCTTAGGTGATTTCCGATTTTGACATGACCTTGAGCAGATTTGCCTACAATGGACAGCGATGCCCCTCTTCCCACAGTAAGTCCCCCGTCAGCCTTCCTTGTAGGGCTCAAGGTGACAGCAGCTGAGGAGCCAATAAAGGGAGTTTTGTGTTTTTTTCAGATATTCTGGATAACAGCAAAATTATCAGTGAGGATTGTCGCAAAGAGGTGGGTCACTCCCTTCTTTGCTCAAAAAATGGCCGTGGCATGCTTCTGGGGTTGAACCACAGCCTCCAGGACAGAAATCTTAAGAAACTCCATTCATTAAACACAGTGGTGGAGGCCTGTAATCCCAGAAGCTGAAACAGGAGGATCCCCTAGTTCAGGGTCTGCCTGGACTCCAGAAAGCGTTCAAGGTCATTTTGGACAACTTAGTGAGACTTCAGAACAAAACCCTTGGAAAAGGATGCTGGGTGTTGGTGGCATTCACCTCTATCCCAACACTCAGAAGGCAGAGGCGGCACACCTCTGTGAGTTCGAGGCCAGCCTGGGCTACACATTAAGAAGTCTCAGGCCAGACAAGGCTACATAGCAAGACCTTGTCTCCAAAGCAGAGGGGGTGTGGGCCAGAGGAAGCTCACCGGCCGTGCATGAAACTCTGGATTTGCTCCTTACTCCTACTTGGTTTTGGTTTTCAATTATTCCTTTTTAAAGTTGTTGTAGTGAAGGAGATGTAGTTTTCTTATTAGATTTATTTGTATTATTTTAAAGTGTTATGTGTGTGAGTGGGGTACATATACATATACAGATACCCTTGGAGGTCACAGGAGTTGGGGTCCTGAATTGCCTGACGTAGGAGCTGAGAACTGAAGTCAGTGCTCTTAACTTCTGAGCCATCTCTCCAGCCCCTGGTTGTAGTCTAAATACACGAGGACAGCTTTTCCTTATTGGCTGAGACACAGTGGTAGGTAGTTCGGGTATGAACATTGTGCTTACTGCAATCTATGGAATTTGCACAAGACTTGAACGCCATATGTTACTGAACAACTCTCCACTCCCAAAGGCAGAGAGAACTACCATATTGCTGTCTTCGTCTAACATGTGAGAATACAGGTGCTTAACGAGGGTGAGCCGTTTGCCCCAGGGTCATTTGATGGCGTTGCGGATGTTGGTTTTTCTAGAGTCTTTGTCCCAAACTCTTTGCACCATTTTATGCCACGTTCTTGACGACTGACTTCCTGGTAAGGCAGTGGATACGGAGAATCTTCCAAATGGATGTTAATCCATTGCTGTAAGATGTGCACAAACCCTGAGAGGCCAGCTCTAGAGGCTTAGTGTTTGCTTTACTCCACCCCGGGCCTGTGCCCTGAGTGGCCCTCCCTAGAGCAGGGCCAGGCTAGGCTCTTACACGTGGCTGAGCTCATTCTTGTCGATAACTCAGTTACTTGGTTTCTGTTATTCACTGAGGTGGCGTGCTAATGTGTATGGTAGCTTGCAATGGTTGATGCTTCCTGTGGGTTTTGTTTTGTTGAGAGTTTCATAAAGCCTAAACTGGCCTGGAACTTGCTATATGAAGCTGAGGCTAGCCTTGGACTCCTCTTTTCGGTTCCTGAATGCTTGCATCAGACATATGCACCTCCATGTCTAACTTAAGAGTTTTGTTTCTATGGTATTAAGGATTTAACCCAAGGCCTTCCAATACTTTTTTTTTTTTTCAAGACAGGGTTTCTCTGTGTAGCCCTGGCTGTCTTGGAACTCACTCTGTAGACCAGGTTTGCTTTGAACTCACAGAGATCTACCTACTGGGATTGAAGGCATGTGGTACCTCCCGGCTCTTCCAAGACTCTTTTTTTTTTTTTTTCTTTTTTCTTTCTTTTTTTTTTTTTTTTTTTTAATGGTTTTTTGGATTTGTTTTTTTTCGAGACAGGGTTTCTCTGTATAGCCCTGGCTGTCCTGGAACTCACTCTGTAGACCAGGCTGGCCTCGAACTCAGAAATCCACCTGCCTCTGCCTCCCAGAGTGCTGGGATTAAAGGCGTGTGGTACCACCTCCTGGCTCTTCCAAGACTGTTAACCTGATTGCTTGTTGTGAAGATGGCCAGGGACAAGAGGCTGCACCAAATGAGCTATACCAAATGAGCTATACCCCTGACCAACACTGAGGAGGCTTTTAAGACATTCCAAGAATACTCTGCTTAATACCATACAATCCCTGCATTTAATTATCTTTTTGGGCAGATGGACAGGCACTCCATACGAGCTCCCAGTAGTCCCAAGACTATGTTCATCCACTAAAATTCTTGACTCTGTCAATTCTTCTTTTTTAGCCCAGGGAGTCTTACCAACTGGTTCTTCATGACTTATGATCCTTGAAGTAGCTGTCCCAGAGGGTCAAAAGTCCTAGTTTCCTAGAAAGAAACCTTAGCTAAAAGAGGTACATGCAGATAGATGCTCTGAAATTTTCCTAATGGTGAATGGTGACATGGATGGATGTGCTGTATCTCTAACACCAGTCTGCCAGAAGAGGGGACTGGCCCTCCTGGAACTGGAGTTACAGAGGGTTGGTCCCCACCCTGTGGATGTTGGGGACTGAGCCCGAGCACTCTAGAGCAGCCAGTGCTTCTAACCACTGAGCCATCTCTCCAGCCTCCAATAATTTTCCTTCTTTTAAAATTTTAACTCTATTTTCAAGATAAAGTCCACTATGTAGTCAAAGATAGCCTTAAATCTCCGAGATCGGCCTGTCTCTGCCTCCCATGAGCTGGGATTCAAGGCACGCCACTACCGTGCCTGGTGTTTATGTGCATAAGTGTTTTAGCTGCATATATGTGTATGTGAGTGTGCCATGTGTGTGCCAGGCGCCCACAAAGTCAAAAAAAGACATCATATCCCTGGAACTGGAGTTACAGATGGTTGAGAGCCACCTCGTGAGTGTTGGGAATCGAACTCCAGTCTTGTGCAAGAGCAGCCAGTGCTCTTAACCTCTGAGCCATCTCTCCAGCCCACGCGTTTGAGACCAGGTCTCATGTATCCCTGTCTAGCCTCAGACTTACTCAGATAACTAAAGATAAGTTTGAACTTCCGGTCCTCCTGCCTCCATCTCCCAAGGGCTAGGGCTATCGGTGTGTGTCACCACACCCTCTATGTGTTTATACGTTCCTGGGAAAGAGACCCAGGGATACATGCATGCTGGGCTAGCAGTCAGCCAGGGGAGCAGCATCTCCAGCCCTTCCCTCACGCTCACTACTTACGCGTGTAACTCATTGGCTAGTGCTTATTAGCATTATGTGTCCGAGTGTTTGGCCTACACATGTGTCTGTATACCACATGTGTGCCTACTGCCCCTTGAAGTCAGAAAGTGTCAGATCCTCTAGATGTGGAGTCACACACAGACAGTTATGAGCCACTATGTGTGTGTGTGTGCCGGGAATCGAACTCAAGTCCTCTGCAAGAGCAGCAAGCATTCTTAACGACTGAGCTGAGCTTTCAGCTTTCATTGATGTTTGTAACCGTGAGGATTGCTCTTTAGGCAAGCTCTCCACCAACAAGCTACATCCCTGCACCCACTCCTTTCTTTCTTTTTTTTCTTCCCCTCTATGTATATGTATATATTTTGACTTTGAATTTTACTGTGTAGCTTTGGCTTGCGAATGCACACGATATAGAACAGGAAAATGGGAGTAGTTGGTAAAGCACGAGGAGAAACTTGAGTTCCATAAATGGTGCGTCCCCATGGGAAAGCGTGAAGAAAAGTCTCGGACACAAAGTTCTGTCTCTGGTGGGGTTTTCCTCTCAAGCGGGGCCAATTCGATGTGCGCTAATGACCTCTCCCCTTGTTGGCTGTCCCAGCTCACCGAGCTGTTTCACCACTATTATCCCATTGAGATCGACCCGCACCGGACCATCAAAGAGAAGCTGCCTCACATGGTGCAGTGGTAAGTGGCGCTGAGATGACGGATGGGGAGGGCCAGGCTGCCCGTGTCCTTCCAGGGCTTCAGCGAGCTGGATGCTTCCTTCCTGAGGGCCATGCCTCTGACCCGGCTCTAAGGAGAAGCCTCCCCCTGCCCCCGGCCCTCTGCTGCTGCGATAGGGGAAAGGCTCAGGGACATCTTGGAGAAATAAGTTAGAAATGCCTCGCCTCGGGAGATAGGCAGCAAGTGACCTTGTCTGGGTGTGTTTTGTTCTGGTGTCACGGATACCACAGTCTGGACAATGCATAATGGACAGAATTTTTGGGAGGCTGGGAAGTCCCAGATGAGGGGACTGTCTTCTGCCAATGGCCTTGTTGCTCTGTCACTCCGTAGCAGAAGGGTTAAGACAGGGAAAGAAGGGGGGAGGGGGGTGTATGGGGAGTGTGGGGGTGGGTGTGTGGGGGTGGGGGAGCTGAACTTGCTTTTGTAACCTAATGACATTCATTCTTCAAGGCAGAGCCCCATGACCCAACACCTCTACCTTGGGGATTGCTGTAGTTAGTTTTCTCTTGCTGTGGGCTAAGATCCCATGACAAAGGCAACGTATAGAAGAAAGGTTTTTTTTTTGTTTTGTTTTGTTGGGGTTTTTTTGTTGTTTTTTTTGTTGTTGTTTTGTTTTTTGTTTTTTGTTTTTTTTTTTTGTTTGTTTGTTTGTTTTCAAGACAGGGTTTCTCTGTGTAGTCCTGGCTGTCCTGGAACTCACTCTGTAGACCAGGCTGGCCTCGAACTCAGAAATCTGCCTGCCTCTGCCTCCCAAGTGCTGGAATTAAAGGCGTGCACCACCACTGCCCGGCAAAAGAAAGTTTATTTAGGGCTTACAGATCAGAGGGTGAGTCCGTGATCATCATGGCAGGGAACATGGCAGCCGAAAGATGGGCGGGCATGGCTTTTGAAACTTCTGAGCCCACCCCTGCCCAGTGACACACCTCCTCCAACAAGGCCCACCCTTCCAGTCCTTCTCGAGCAGTTCCAGCAACTTGGAGCCAAGCATTTAAATATACGAGCCTCCAGGGGAGGACGCTTCTTCTCATTCAGAACACCACAGAGCTCCAGTCTACAACTCAGGGACACAGCCAAACCGCAAGATAGAGACAAACACCACTCCGCTTGTCCGTGGTGGTTCCACGCCCATCATCTCAGCACTTGGAGGTCAAGGTTGTTCTTGGATGCATGGGAAGTTTGTAGGCTAGCCTGTGCTGACTAGGACCCTGTTAAAAAACAAAACC